>JAODAL010061563.1:0-20246 GCA_025379985.1 Phyllomedusa bahiana | reverse complement strand
TTTTTTCACCCTGGACTCTTGCTCCATGTGCTTTCATATGGCGTTTTGTGCCGGGAAGTTGCCAAAAAAGCCCCTTTATCCTGTCAACAGCAATGAAAAAGAAAAAAAAAAAAAAAAAAATTTTAATAAATTTGAAAGTATTAAAAAAAAAGAGGTTTGTTTATTTCCCCATTTTTCTCTCCCTTTTTTTTAAATTTCCGGTTGTTTTTAAAACCCGCACTCTTTTTCTTTCCAAAGCACCCGTTTGAGCAAGAAAAATGAGCCAATGTTAACTGGAATACATTTTGCTTTTGCAGCCGAGTATGGTTTTTTAAAAACCTCAATCGTGTGTGAACAAATTTCTTCAAGAAATTTCTGCATGCTTGATCATTCCTTAATGTTGCAGATTTTAGAGAGCTAAAAACAGTGTTCAAGCAAATAAGAAAAAAAAAATTTTTTTTTCATTCGGATGTACCAAATTTAAAATCGGGCTGGATTTTTGGCTTTTCAGCCCCGGTTTTGGGATCAAAATAAAAGCTACTGAAAAGCAGTGAAAGAGTTGAACAAATTTTGGTGTTGATTTCATGGTGATTATCTGTCAATTTTTGCACACGTATTGTATTGTCAGGGGGGGTGGCTGGGACCGTCCCCCCCGTGGCCACCCTTGCTGTTCGGGCCCCCTGGCGGGGCCCCCCTTACCCCCTCCCCGGTCCGGGACGCTGCTCCTGCCTTCCCGGGCCCCCGTGCCGATCCGCTGCTAGGGCGCGCCAAGGGGTGGGCTGGATTAAAAGGGGGCCCCGGGCCCCGGGAATTGCTATTTCCGGGGGCCCCTGGGGTTTCCCCATTTAAGGGAAATGCCCCCCCCCCTCTGCCAGTTCAGGTGTGCGTTACCTAACCTGTGAGTATGTAAGTTTGGTATCATCCCTGTACCAGTCCGTCCTCTACTTTCCTGACCTTGCCCGTTTTCCGCCTGCCCTGACCTTTTCCTGTCTCTGGGCCCTTGCCCTCAAGCCCGGGTTCTGGAACCCCCCTGCATCTGCCCTCCCCCCACGCACGTGGGACCCCAGGGGAAAAGCCGTGGGGTTTCAACCAGTGCTCCATCCACCTCGAAGTGGGGCACAATTCCCTACAGGCGTGCCAAGGTGGCCTTCATAACAGCCCTTGTCTGGAGAAGCCTTGGCTTGGGCCATGCCCCTGTGGGATCGAGGGGATCCTCTGACAGCCGACCTCCAAACCTTTCTCCAGGGGTTCCGCACGGTCTTTAAGGAACCTGGCCGTACTTCTTTGGCTGCCACAGCACTGCTCCGGCTCCGTCAGGGCGACACCCCGGTCGGTCAGTATTCTGTGCAGTTTCGAACTCTCGCTTCTGAGCTGAACTGGAATAACGAAGCTTTGGTGGCGACTTTCTGGCAAGGTCTCTCTGGACGAATCAAGGATGAGCTCGCCGGTCGGGATCCACCAGCTGCTCTGGATGAGTTAATCCACTTAGCCACCCGAATCGATATTTGGTTCGCCGAAAGGCAACAAGAGTTCCGCCTTCAACTGGAGGTCGTCCGTCCACGTCGTCTACCTCGCTTGGCCCCTGTTTTTCAGTGACCACCTCTTCCTCCACTGATGTTCCTGAAGAAGAACCTATGCAGGTTGAGAGAGCCCACCTGTCCCAGGAGGAACGTTCACAGCGTCGTCAGAAGCAGCTGTGTTTCTATTGTGCGGTCTGGCCATTTTATCGGGACTGTCCGGTGCGCCCGGGAAACTTCCGCTCCTAGGGTTCGTAGGAGAGGTAACCCTAGGTGTCAGAGCTGCCTCTCCCCGTCTGACCATGCCCGTATTTGTTGGTGTTTCACCGGACAGCACCTTTCAGGCTACCGCCTTTATTGATTCAGGATCTGCAGGAAATTTCATAAGCCACGAACTTGTGACCAGGTTTCGTCTCCCAGTGACTCCGTTGCAGAAGCCTATGTTCGTCACATCGGTCAGTGGCGAATGCCTTAAGGATGCTATCCGCTTCCGCACTGCGCCCCTCATCTGGCAGATTGGGACTCTTCACAAGGAGACTTTGAAACTACTTGTCCTGCCACGATCCTCCTCTGAAATCCTTCTGGGCCTCCGTGTCGTGCAAGACATACCCCGACCTTGGATGGGGCACGAGCGTGGGGTTCCGCGTGGTTCCCGCGTAGCCTGTCGAAGCCGCAACCTGCTCCTTGGGCCACCTCTCTGAAATCTACAAAGTCTACACCAGGCCTGCCTACGCCATACTGGGACTTTGCCGACGTCTTTTCGGAAAGACAGGCCAAAACTCTTCCTCCGCACCGGGCTTATGATTGTCCTATTGATCTGCAACCTGGCTGTACTCCTCCCCGGGGCCGGGTCTATCCCCTCTCCGTCCCGGAGACTAAGGTTATGTCAGAGTATATCATTGAGAACCTCCGTAAAGGCTTCATTCGTAAGTCCTCTTCTCCAGCAGGAGTCGAGCTTCTATTTCGTGGAGAAAAAAAGACGGGTCTCTCCGGCCCTGCATCGACTATCGGGGCTTTAAATAAAATTTACGGTAAAGAACCGCTACCCTCTGCCCTTGATCTCTGAACTTTTCGATCGCCTGCGTGGCGCAAGAATCTTTTCCAAGCTGGATCTACGCGGTGCTTATAACCTAATTCGCATTCGAGAAGGTGATGAGTGGAAAACGGTGTTGATGGCCACTTTGATTATCTTGTTATGCCATTCGGTCTCTGCAACGCTCCTGCTGTGTTTCAGAACTTTGTCAATGAGATCTTTTGGGACCTACTCTACGTCTGTGTTATTATTTACTTAGAGGATATTCAAATTTTTTCTCCTGATCTTGAAACTCATCGCTACCACGTCCGCCAGGTCCTCAGGCGACTCCGCACCCATCAGCTTTTTTGCCAAACCGGGAAGTGTCTCTTTGAACGTACCAGCTTACCCTTCTTAGGGTACATTGTCTCTGATAAATGTCTCCGGATGGATCCTTCAAAACTCACCGCAGTTTTACAGTGGCCACAACCAGTGGGCCTTCGGCCCATTCAACGTTTTTTGGGATTCACCAATTATTATAGACAATTTATCCCACACTTCTTTACGCTTGTGGCTCCCTTGGTGGCTCTAAGACAAACGCCAATCCCAAATCCTGGCCCCCAGAAGCTCAAGAAGCCTTCAAACATCTCAAATCTGCATTCACGTCTGCTCCTGTCCTGTCTCGCCCTGACCATAACCGCCCATTCATTCTGGAAGTGGACGCTTCCTCTGTGGGTGCCGGCGCTGTCCTCCTGCAGAGATCCCCCTCGGGTAAACTGCATACTTGTGGGTTTTTCTCCAAAACTTTCTCTCCTGCCGATAAGAATTATACCATTGGTGATCGCGAATTGCTGGCCTTAAAGTTGGCTCTAGAAGAGTGGCGTCACCTGCTGGAGGGGGCTCGCAACCCTATTAACATCTTCACCGACCATAAAAACCTCCTATATCTTCAGTTGGCAGGCCAGATGGTAGCTCTTTTTTGCCCGTTTTGACTTCCTTCTACATTTTCGGCCAGCCGGGAAGAACGTCAAAGCTGACGCCCTATCTCGTTCTTCGGATGCGGTGGGTCTTGAGTCTCCTCCACAGCAGATAGTTCCTCCAGAACGGCTCATCACGGCTGCCCCCGTGGATCTTCAACACTTGCCTCCCGGGAAGACTTATGTGTGCCCTGCCTTGCGGCCTAGAATCCTGAAGTGGGGACATTCTTCTCAAACAGCTCTGCATCCAGGAGTCCATAGGTCTCTACAGCTGTTCTCCCGTTATTACTGGTGGCCTACCCTCGTTCAAGATGTCAGGGACTTTGTTCTGACCTGCACCTCCTGGGCCCATCATAAGGTCCCTCGTCTCAAACCCACGGGCCTTCTTCAGCCTCTTCCTGTGCCAGAAAAACCCTGGACCCATGTGGTCATGGACTTTATTACAGATCTCCCGCCCTCATCTGGAAACACTGTCATCTGGGTGGTGACCGATCGTTTCTCCAAGATGGCTCACTTTATCCCTCTGCCTGGGTTACCCTCTGCCCCCCAGCTGGCCCAACATTTTTTCCGTCATGTTTTCCGATTGCACGGTCTCCCTTTGCATATTGTCTCGGATCAGGGGAGTCCAGTTTATGGCTAAATTTTGGTGGGCCCTGTGTTGTCAGTTGCAGGTTCAGCTAGACTTCTCATCTGCATACCACCCTCAAACTAACGGACAGGTAGAGAGGGTTAATGAGGTGTTGGGTACCTACTTGCGGCATTTTGTGTCCACTCGTCATGATAACTGGTCCGATCTTCTCCCCTGGGCACAGTTTTCCTATAACTCTTTAGATTCGGAATCTGCTGGGGCCTCCCCTTTCTTTGTCATCTTTGGGTTACATCCCCGCCCGCCTCTCCCTCTAGCTACCTCGTATCTTGTCCCTGACATGGATGCCCAAGTAAAGGACATCAAGGCTCTCTGGCAGCTCACACGACAGGCCCTGCTACGGGCTTCTGCTCGCACCAAACTTCATGCTGACAGGTATCGTAGGTCCCCGCCCCTATTTGAGCCGGGCGATAGGGTTTGGTTATCTACCAAGTACATCCACTTCAAGGTGCCCAGTTACAAGTTGGGCCCTAAATACTTGGGTCCTTTTGTGGTACTTCGGTGACTGAACCCAGTATCCTACAAGCTCCGCTTGCCCCCGACTCTACGTATCCCGAACGCCTTTCACGTGTCCCTCCTCAAGCTGGTGGTGCTGAACCGCTTCTCCCGTAGATCTGTCTCGCCTTCTCCTGTTGCTAATATGGATAACATCTTTGAGGTCAAGGAGGTGTTAGCGGAGAAGACGGTGAGGGGGAACTGGTTCTTCTTTATTGACTGGAAGGGGTTCGGGCCGGTGGAGCGTTCGTGGGAACCGGAGACTAATTTATCTCCTGACCTCCTCTCTAGATTCCAAAAAAAGAGGGGGAGACCTAATGGGGGGTACTGTCATGGGGGATGGCGCGGGTGCCGTCGCCCCCTGCAGCCGCCCCCCTGCCCGCAGGGGGTCCGGCGCGGGTGCCGCGGCTCCCTGCGGCCATCCCTCTGCTGTTCGGTCCATGGCGCCACTCCACTTACCCGTCCACGCTCCGGTGCACACTGCTCCTGCCTGTCCCGGCCGTGCGCGATGGCTGCTCTGGATTTAAAGGGCCAGCGTCCCGGTAATTGTGTATTGCCGGCCGCTGGTCCTATTTAAGGGAAATGCCCCCAGCACTCTCTGCCAGTTTGTTGGTGTGCGTTACCTAACTCTAGTGAGTGTTGGAAGTCCTGTCTGATCATCCGTGTACCAGTCCGTCCGCTACGTTTCCTGACCTTGCCTGTTTGCCGCCTGCCCTGACCGTCTGCCTGTCTCTGACCACGAACCTCTGCCGCCTGCCCTGACCTTCTGCCTGTCCCCGACTACGTCTCTGGATTACGATTCTGTACCACGCAGTACCCCGGCCGCCATCGCAAGCAAGTCACGCCAGGGGTGGCGACCTGGTAGCCTCACGCCGCAGCAAGTCCATCCCGCTTTGCGGCGGGCTCTGGTGAAAACCGGGGGCTACTTAGACCTTGCTCCCTGGCGTGGTTTAACTATCATCGCTTGCGGTGGTCCAGCGAATCCACCTCTGCATTACAGTTATGGTGCTTTCACACAGTGCGTTCTTTGTGCATTTCTTTTGCTGAAATGCACAGCATGAATTACTGTGCATTTTTGCAAAAAAACGCATCAAAAAATGCACCAAAAGCACATCATGTGAAAGCACCCTTATTGTTTGGTCTAAAAAGGTATCAAAAAGTGCAACAAAGTGTAATGTGTGAATTGTTCAATAATGAACTGTGTCTGAAGTAGAAAATATCACATCAACTGATTGACCCTTCTCAATGCCCAGCCTTAGCGTTTAGTAGGCAGAACTAGTTTTAACATAAATGAAGAATTAGCTAAATTTTTGGCTTTTTTTTTTAAAGTAAGAGTTTGGAAAGTATAGATTCCAGTCTCAGAAGTGCTAAATGCCACTTTCTCTGGTCCAAATTGTCTTTCCAGTGCAGCTGAATAAACACAAGACTTGTTATTTATGTGGCATTTTACTACTTGTCAGTTATTTTCTGCATTTTTGTCTATTCTTTCAGGAGTTCCCATTCCCTATGTATAATATTAGGGCCATGGGGCTAACGTTTCTGCCTACCAGCTCATATCCCAAACTCAGAAAGAGCCAAAAAACACATACAAGCTGGATGACCTTTTTTTTTACAATGGATATATACTGTATGTCTTAATGAAGGTCAAATGTCAAATGGACTATTTACAATGCAGGAACAAAATATGCAATACAGTTACAAATTTAGGAAACAATACAGTCTGAGAATATTACATCCATTGTCAAGTGTTACAAAATATTTTTAGAGTCGTGGGAATTTGTACTTTGTGTCCAACTATGAGGTCTCAATAAAATGGGCAATTATTCAATAGTAGGCAAACACTACAAAAAATATTATTATATTTATTTTTCCCCCCAATTTTTTCCTAAAACCATTTTACCCCCATTTGCAAAATTACCGGATTTTCTCGGTTTTTTTTTCGTTAATGTTTGTTGTTTTGTGGTCAGCCTGAAGGCGAGCTTGGGTCAGCAGCCTTGTGTTTCGCCACAAGAGTCTTTGGTTTAAATTCAGGGGTTCTTCTTGGAGTTATGACTGGTCTTGAAAGGGTTTCAATTTATGAGAATGTTCAAATTTAGTCTAGGTACCGTCCATTTGATAGAAAACAAAAGATCCTGGGAGCTAAAGCCAATCAAAAACCCTTTCCAAAGACCTAATTTATCTAGTCCCAAAAATTGGCGACGGGGCCAGCCATTTGGCCATGCATAAAAAAACAGACACTTTCATTGAATCTATTTTTTTATGAAAATGTCAAAAACAGTAGGTCCAAGAATGCTAAAACCCAATCCAAAACCTTCGAAAGCACTTGATTTACCTATTTGCCAAATTTGTTGCAGACTAGTTGTGCATAAAGAACAGACAACATAAATCCATTTTTATATGCAAATGTTGCACAAAGATATATTAATTTGGTATGCACCTATGAAGTAAGATATTTGGGATGGTTATAGGGATAATAGGATTATCATGTACCTTCTTAGGTTCTAACATATATCTGCTGGATAGAAATCTCACTGGAGTCTGCAGAATATTAAATCCAAATTTACTTTTTGCAAATAATGTTATTTGTTACATCAAAAATGTGTGATCCATGTAGGGGGTGAGCTTCCCGCTTTTTTGGAACTGGAATTGATTTCAGTGTGAGAGTCTCGACCACTTCTCCATTTCAAATGGAGAAGTTTCGGGGCTTGTTCTAGAAATACAGTAGGTGTAGGTCCCAGAGTTTGGGAACAAGGACTATTAACCTAATCTAGTTGGTTGGCAAACCCCTGAAGATGCTGTTTTAATGTGGAAAATATGTCAGGGGAGCATTTTGAATTTTACTTAGGTCAGTTAGTGCTGGTGTTCTGCGGTACGTAAACTAGTACAGTTTTATAAGTACCATGTTCAGCATTATTGATTGGCCATATAGCTAAATAGAAAACAATATTTGGTTTGCACATCCAAAAACTTTTTTGAAAAAAATGAGCATAGGTGCACAGGTGGGGCACAATATACTACCATCCAATATCAGCAGCACATTTTCAACTAAAGAAAAATTCAAAAGGGACCAGGAATCTTTGAAAAAGCATTTCTGTATTTAGGGTACTGAAAAAAAATTTGACGCTCTTGTTAATTTTGACAAAACATTAAAAGGGGTTTAATTTGAGCTGTTCGGGGGTGTTCAGCTAATTTTCCAAATTGAGTTTGAAATCCAGGGGCGTGCTCTCCTTCACAGGCGTGTCCCCTTTACCCAGGAGGCGTGTCCCCCCCTGAAAGAAATCGATAGCACATTTTGTTTTTAAGCAGGGGAAGCAAAGTTTTTCGGAAAAACACTCTGTGCCTCCTTTTTGCTTATCCTCCCGCCTTAAGGGCCCCCAAAGCTGCAGCAACACCATTTTTATCTCTTTTTTACACACCAAAGACACTGAAATACAGCAGCTTTAACTTCTTCTAGTGTTGTTCCCCAAATTGTACTGACAACGGCAGAGATCTTTTTCTCAACTGCAAGGGCAAAAGTCAGCTTCAAGTACAGATCTCTGCTTGCTGTCATGAAGTAGTGAAAAAAAGGGAGGAAAGGGCCCCAGCTTTAAGAAGACCCTGCTCAGCATATAACGACTTGGGGTGGGGGTGCAGTGGGAGAGCATTCTTTTTAAAAAAAGGGGTGTGGAGTTTTAGCCCCTCACAAATATTTCTTTTCCCCCAAATTTTACCAAATTTGAGAGACCCAAAATAAAGCCAAACCTAAATATATATAATATACACATACAACCCCCTATACATGTCTATCCCCAATATTTCATTTTTATCACTACGTATGTTTTGGGTTTTTTGGTGTGACTTTGAGGTGGGACATATTAGGGGGGCTTTGTTGTGAAAATGAAAAAAATTAAGAGTTACACATAAATTTCATATATTTTCATAGTGACAATTTATAAAAAAAATAAAAAAAGCTACTGATGGGCTTAACTCCAAAACCCCTCTCTTGAGAAAACTGATCAAAATAAGCACTGCACTACAAAACACTTTAAAAACACATGTAATCCTTATGTTTTACACTACAATGATGAGTTCCCGGGCTGGTGGAGGGCCCCCTTGGTATCCCAACCTGGAATTTCATGGCCCCCCCCAAATTTTATTCTGGGGAGGTACATTTAGAATTTTTTTCCTCTGGGAAGGGGCAAGGTGTGATTTTGAGGATTCGTTTACAGCTCAATAAAAACAGATGGGAGCACTTACTTTGAAGTGCAAGAGAATTTTTACCCCTTTTTGGATTCCTTATTTTCAAAATCGGGATGGCAACATCCATACAGACAGTATAGGGAAAACCCCCAGCAATTAACAGCTTCTACTTGGGGAAAGTTATCATCCATTTCCCGTAAAAGAATACCGAAGGCAAATTCCCGAGAGTTAAAAAAAAACTGCCCAGAGATAAGGACTTTAAGAGGGGAGTCAGGGGTATTTAGAGAAAGATCTCTTTTCGAGGATATCCCCCAGGATTTTGGAATCAGCCCAAGGATGCCAAAAACAGAATGAAACATTTTTACAGGGTAAATTTCCCCGGGGAAAAGATAACAATAAACACGTTCATCGAATTTTTACGATAGAAACTAGAAGTTGTGAAACCTCAAAAAATATTGGGGAATACTGATGTTGGACAGATTGGAGGGATATCCCCCCTGCTACCCCTTTGATTATTATCGAAGGGGTAAACCCTTAAAGAAGCTGACCTATCATTATAACACCAATACCCCTCAAGGAATTGCGAAAGGGAAACCCATAGGCATGTTTTTAAAAGTGGCAGAGGGGTTTTAGCCTGCCCATACATACAAAAAACTAAATCCTTCACAAAGTGCCTCAAATGGAAAAAAATTTCTTCATCCGTGATTTTGCCAAATTTGAAAAGGGAAGAAGGATAGTTACATGTGCATATGCCCCCTGCCCACTAAAATTATATTAAAAAAAAAAACAAAGAGAACATTCAAAAAAAGGGGGGGGTGGGAGAACTTCTGGGGGACATACGAAATAAAGAAGACACGCCAGTAGCCGACATATTTGGGAACATCAAAATTAGAATGGGAACCTGGTTTTTTGATAAAGGGAAAGGTAGTGAGCCCGTCTCCAAGAGGAGGAGAATGGGATAGACAATTTCTGTGGTAAAGGGGGGGCCCTAGGGGTCTAACCGTTGGGAACCCAATTTTTTCCAAAAGGGCCTTAATGTTTAACTTTGAAATTTGGATGTTTTTTTTTTAGTAGACCGCATTTGGGCTGTTATTCTACCCTGTTTTGTTCAAACCCCCACAGAGGACCAATATCGATTTTTAAAAAGCTGCCCTGTTTTTTTTAAGGGAAATCATTATTTTATCATTACATTTTTTCCATTATTTTTTTCCCATTAAATTCCTTTTATAGTCTGAAAATTTTCTGTCAGTTTAAAGATACAAGGGAATTTTTGAACCCCAAATTTTATTTGGGCCCTAAAATCAAATTGCCCTTATTACCCTCTAAAACACCCCTTTTACACAGACGACCACTTTAAGAAATCGGGGGAGTTTTAGCACTTTTGGGCCCGTTTGGGGGGACAAAAGGGTGTGCGGTTTTTTTTTTTTTGGGTTTTTTTTGGGGGGAAGACTGTTTTTGGCCCTCCCGGGAAATGATGTATTTTGGTCCCCGGTGGCGCAAAACCGGAAGTGACCAGTTTTGTTTTTTTTCAAATGAGAGCAATGAAATTATAAAACGGCGCCGATAGTTTTTCCCCAGTTTTTCCCATGCGCTTTTGCCAGGCCCCTTTTTCCTGGAAAATGCGCGGGAACCTTTTTTAGGAACCCCGGGACTGCCCCGCGGCAGTTTTTGGGGACTTTGAAATTAGTATAGGTTGCTTCGCCGAAGCAAATGGGAATGAAAAAATTTTATCTATTTTCCCCGGTTTTTGGCAGTACAATTTCCGGAACGCCAAAACTGAGTAAAGGGAAAGGGAGGGGATTGCGCACATGTTAAGTAAAACCCCGGGGGGGAAATAAGTTTTTAAAAAATATAAAACCAAATTTTCTGAAAATGCTAGGGGATTTATTGTTATAACATCAAAAAAGGGCCAAGTAAGGTATTTAAGGGAGGCAGAAAATTAAATCATTCTTTTACCCCCTTTTTTTCCCGGGGTGCCAAAATCCCAAAAGGGGCTGCGAGGCTATAAATTTAAATCCCGGGCAGTTCTAAGTTAAGAAACCCATTTTTTTTCTATCTCACCCATAAAAGGTGATAAAACCTTTCATAGAAAAGATTTTTATTTGCTTTTGTATAAAAGCGTATTTTTCTTCCACAGCGAGGGGAAATTTTTTTTGAACCCCCTGATAAACCCAGAATTGTAGGGGGGGAAAAGGGGTTTGGGGAAGTGGGGTTAAAAAAAATTGTTAATACACGTATACAGTGATATTATTTTGTAATTAAAAGCGGAGCCCCCTTTTTAAATCAGGGCGTTTTACTCCACGATGGTTGAAAATTTGGGTATGCGTATCATTTAGGGGGTGTTGTGGTAATTTGGGGTTTTATTGAGTATTTTTTTAAAGAAATTTAGAAAAATTTAAATGTTTTAAACGGGGAAATTAAATAATTTTGCAGGATTAGGTAAAAAAACCCTTTGTTGAATAAAATTTTTAGTAATTTCATAAGGGGGCCCAGGGCTTAAAATTAGTTTGGGGAAACAAAACACCCTCTTTTAAAATTTGCAGTTTAAAAGGACTGGAACCTTTGAGGAGGGAATAAAACCTCTTGGAAAAAACCCTTTAAACAACAGAAATTGCCCAGTTTAAAATTGACCCTAGAGCGGGGAAAGATGTAAAAGAGCTCCCCCCCCCCGCCCCCCCCCCCCCCTTTGGTTTTCAATTTTTTATCGATTTTTTTCCCCAGCTGTGAGGGAGAAAACCCCACAGGTTGTAAAGGGGGCACCCAAACACGAGGGGCTTTGGAAAAAGGGAGCGGGAAACCGCCCGGGGGCGTTTGCCCAAGAACCCCCGGGGAAATAGAGCACGGGTTTTACCTTTGAAGCTCCTTAGTTTCTTTTTAAACCAATTTTTGAAAAAAGATTTTAAATGAAACCCAAAAAAACCTTATTTCTTATTTTTATTTCCCCATAATTTTTTGAGAAAATGTTTTCCTTGGGGGTTTAACAATTTAAAACCCCCTTTTAAAACCCAAACTTTAATCTTAAAGGGGTACCTCAAAGCGGTGGGTTTCTACACTAAAGGGGGTTTCTTTTTTCTTTTAGGGGCCTGTGTTATTTTTATATTTTCAAAAGTAAAGGTACCTTTTTTTTATTTAATTTTACAAGGGGGGCTTTGGATTTAAAAAATTTTTTGTTGAAGGTGGGGGGCTTTTTATAGCTTAAATTTTAGAGGGTTCCCAGGGGTTGGGAAATCCCGGGGCCACCTTTTAAAAGACAATTGGGGGGGCATTCTAACGTTTTATTTATCAATGAAAATTTTTAGTGGGGAACATTTAGGTTGCCAAACCTCACTTAAAAAAAGAATTATTTTAAAATTCCTTTTGGGTTTTTTTTTTATTTGGCTTTTTTACCTTTTTTTTCCCTTTTTGGGGGTTTTTGGGAAACCAAAATTTTTTAAGTTATTTAAAAAGGATCAGGGGATTTTCCAAAGGGGGCAGCACGGAAAGGATTCGCCAACTGTTTAAAGTGGTTTTTTTTTTCAACCATTGGGGAAACCGGGGGTGAAAAATTAGGAAGGGGGGAAAAATTTTTTTTAAAAACAAATAAAGGGGAGAGTTAAAAGAAAAACTCCGGGGAAAAGGGTTTGTTTTGGGTTTTTATTTGTTAAAAGGATCCGTTTTAAATTGTAAGGGGTTTTAAAGGAAGGTTCCCTTTAACCCATGGGGGGCCAACCGGACAAAATTTTTTTAAATTCATTTATGGGGAATTGGGAAATTTTTACCGGTCCAAACCCTTGGGGGTTTGTTAAATTACATTTGGGGGGATAAATAAAATTTTTCCGGGGGGTTTTTTTGGGGGGGTTTTTTTGGGGGGGAAGGGGGGAATTTTTCTTTTTGAAAAGGGGGGTTAAATTTTTGTAAACCCCAAACCTTTAAATTTGTATTAAAGGGGAGGTTTTTGAAAACAAACTCCCTTGCAAGGGAAGGATGGGTAAAGAGCGAAGGGGATACCCGGGGAATTTTTTTCAAAAGTTCTTCAGTTTTAATTTTTTTGGGGGTTTTAAATTTTAAAAGGTAAAGAAAAGTGGGGGGGGGGCGGGGGGGGGTTTTTTTAATTTTTTAGAAATTCCATAGAATTTAAAGGGGGAGAGGGCCGGCAAGTGTTGGGGTCTTTAAAATTGGGATTAAAAATTTTCGAAGGGTTTCATTTTTAAAAAGGGGCAAAAATTTTCCTAAATTTGGGGAATTTTGGGGCCTAAAAAAAAAAATTTTTAAAGTAACCCAAAAAATTGGGTCTTTTTGGGTATTGTTTTTGGAATTTTTGTAAACCCTTCCAGGAAAATTCATTTCTCCCTTCGAAACATTTTTGAGATATCAATTCTGTCTAGCTTCACTTTTTAAATTTTTCATGGTTTGCCTTTTAAAGGTTTATTTCTTTCCCGGGGTAAAGTAATTTGACCGGGGGATTCCCCTTCCATAAAGATTTAAGAAAAAGGGGTTTTCGGACCCAAAGGTTTTCGGGGGATTGTCCGGGGTTTTAATTTCCAAAGGATAATTAAAAACCCTTTGTTTTGTGTTTTGGGGGGGTTGGGGTTTCAGGACAAAAATTTTTAACTTTGCCGGGAATGGGCACCACTTGTTGGATTTGGGGTTTGTAGGAAAAAAAATTGGGTTTATTTTTTTGGGGGGGAAAGGGGAAAAATTTATTTCGGGGGCCCCCAAAAATTTTTTGGAAAGGTTTTATTTCCCCTTGAAACTAGTAAAAAGGTTTGGTTGGGGGGACCAGTGGAGTTGGGATTTTTTTATTTTCACCCTATGGGCTATTATGCTTTTCTATACCGGGCCCTTCTTTTGCCTTTAATTTTTTTTTCCTCGCGGGGGAAATGGTTTGGGTTTAAAAGGGAACCCCCAGGTCTCCCTTTTTTGGGGGAAGGGGTTTTTTAAAGGGGGGGGCCGGGTTCCAAAGTTTGGCAAATTTAACCCAGGGAATTGGTGCCATAGGCCCTAACCCCTTTTTTTTCAAAGCCAAAAAGGAATTTTTTTCCCGGGGGATTTTTCTCTTTTTTGTAGAATCAAACCAGGTTTTGGTTTTCCTTGGGGGGGTTTTGGTAGGTTTTTTTTAATTTCCCCGGGGGGGACAAAATTGGGAAAAACCCAAAAGATTTGGCCGTTTGGGGGGGGGGCTCTGGAAAAAAATTTCAACCCCAAGGTTTTTTGTCATTAGGGAAATTTTTTCCCTTTTTGGTTTCTTTGTAAACCCCCAAAGGACCCGGAAATTTTTGCCTATTTTTACCTATTTGGGTTTCGAATTTCCCAACTTCAAAATTTTTTGGGGGAAGGGGGACCGGGGCCCCTTGGGTGCCAAATTATTTTCCACCGGGGAAGGACCCTTTTGGAAGGGGAAAATTCAATTTTTTTCCTTTTTTAAATTTCTTTTTTTTGGTTTTAAAAATGTTTTTTGGGCGGAATCAGGATATTTTAAATATTTTATTGAGTATTTCTGAAAAGATCCGGGAAGTTTTTTTCAGCCCCCCTTGGGGGAGAAAAACCTTTTTTTTCCATTGATTTGTTGGTTTTATGGTGGGGTTTTAGGGGGGAAAAAGAAAAGGGTGGGGGGGGAAACGGGTTTTTGGAATTGTGGGGAATTAAGAGGGGGGTTTTTTGGGTTTGGATCTTTAAAAACTAAGGGAATTAGACAAACTAATTGGAAAAAAAGGGGGGGGTCCAAGGGGGGGAAAGGGGGGAACCATGAAACAATTTTTCCTTTTTTGGGGGGTTGGGGGCCCTGGGGAATTTTTTTCGGGGAATAAAATAAAGTGAGGGAAAACAAAAAAATTTTTACTAACAGATAGAGGGGAAAAACAATTTTTAATTCCTTTTTTTTCTTTTTTTTTTTTTTAACCCTTTTTAGGAAAAAAAATTTATTTTTTGGGGGGCTGGTTCTCTGTTTTAACTGGACCAATTTTTTTTAAAAGGTTTTAAAGGATGGGTTTTGTTTCCCCCCCAAAAAAAAAAAAAAAAAAGGGGAAAAAAAAAAATTTTAAAAAAAAAAAAATTGGGGAAATTGGGTTTTTGGGGGTTTTAAAATTTTGTATTTTGGGGGGTTATGGGAGCAAGGGGTTTTAAAACCCTTTTGGGATTTTTCCCTTTGTGAGGTTTGGAAATTGTCCTTATTTAAAAATGGATTGGGGGAGGGGGATGGGTTGGCACCTTTTTTTTTTTAATTTGGGTTTTGGGTATAGGACCACATTTTCTTATATTGAAGAGCCCCAGGAATTGCGGCCCCTTTTTATTCTTTTTTTATGTTGGGAAGGGAAAACTGGGAATTAGTGGGGAAAAGGAAAGGTTTTTGGGGTTTTTTTACGGGGAAAGCCGGCCCCCCTTTCCCGGGGATGAAGCGGTTGGTTTGGGGGGGGGGGGGGGAGACGCCCCGGGATAAACCCTTTCTTCCCATTCAGAGCCCCCAAACACGCACTTCTACCCCATTTTTGACGAAACCCCTAAGGGGTGGCAAGGTCTGAGAAAACCTACTGAGGTTTGCTGGCTCCCCCGCTCTTGGTTCTTTGATGGCAATCACTGTCGGACTGTGATGTCTAGGCCCCACCAGTGGAGTTGATTCTTGGGGGCGCAACTGTGGAGTTGTTGGGGGCCCAACTGTGGAGTTGATTCTTGGAGCCCACCAGTGGAGTTGATTCTTGGGGGCCCGCCACTGGAATTGATTTTTAGGGCCCACCAGTGGAGTTGATTCTTATGAACCACACTACAGCTACTGTAATTAAACTTAAATATTGCACATGACTCTTCCAATTTGTCTCTTGCTTTCTTCCTTTATTGTCCCCGTTTTCCCCCAGAAAAGCAGCCCAGGTGCCCATCGTGTCCAGGGGCCCACCTGCGGTTTCCCTACTCCCCTGTGGACCAACCCAAGCATGATGGTAACCATAATGTTGATATATCCCTCAGTGAAATTGAGTTTGACACCACTGGCAAAGTCAAGTCTACAGGACTGATCCAAAGGAGGCAAAAGTCCCAATGAGGCAGGTGCTGATTGTCCTGTACTATAGGGAAAATACCTTCCCTTTGCTTTCCTGTAGGTAGAGCAATGAACTGGTATGTGTAATATTATACCTGTGTATTCTGTATACAATTATGCAGTGTTGTTTAAAAGCCAAATCACATTGAATATTATTTTTTTTACTTTCTAGTCATTGTTATATATTTAAACATTTGCAGCAGGAAATACATTGGGCCTTATGTATGAAAACTGTCCATAAGTAAGACTGTCTTTGTTGCCCACAGCAACCAATCAGAGCTCACAGTAAACAATCAGAGCCTATAGCAACCAATTAGAGCTCTTTGAACCGGAGCCCATAGCAACCAATAAGTGCCCATAGCAACCAATCAGTGCCCACAGCAACCAATCAAAGCCCATAGCCACCCAATTAGAGCTGAGCTTTTATTTCATATACTGCTCTGGAAAAATGAAAGATGAGCCAGTTTATCATTAAATGTGTAGGGAGTCCCAATGTCTGCTGTTACGGGAAAAATAGGATTGGGCTGATGGATTTCTCCAAGCTCTATTCTTTTGCTTTCAAGGAGAAAAATGCCACCAGAGATGTATGGCAGCAACTGTCTCCAACCCCCTCTCTATGCAGAGCACTTTTTGAGCATACATGGGGTTCAGATATATTCAAATAAGCCCATGGAAACAAAATCTAGGACTTCGGCACCACCTATTGGATGTAACATTTTTGGGGGAATAAATCACTGATAAGGAATACAAATCTCTAAACAGGTCTCTTTGGATGGGTAATGGCTTGTCTTTATTCTCCCAATCATGTCTGAAACCTCAGAAAAAACATACAAAGGGGTTAATCTGAAATTTTGACTGTGAGCCCCAATGGGGAAAGGGACTGTTGTGGATAATGATAATCTCTGTACAGCACTGCATAAATAATTACTGTACAGTATATATCAGTGCTATATCAATGGACAGAATAAACAGGGAGAGGCATTATAAAGGTGTGTGAAGCCTTACATGCCATGAATACCTTATAAAAATTTTAAATATATTCAGATAAGCCAAAGAGAACAGAAATTAGGTCTCCAGCACCACCTATTGAATGTGGCGCTCCTCAAGTTGCATCCAACTCACTGAGTGTGGGCAAAACAGAAGCACCCCAAGAAAAACCATGCCAACTGATGTTACTTAGTTTGTAAGGTCGAAAAAAGACAGATGCCCATCCAGTCCAGCCTATGGTGCTAGATCCAGAGGAAGGCGAAAACCCCCATGAGATAGAAGCTAATTGTCCTCATTTTAGGGGGAAAAAAATCCTTCCTGACTCCAAGCTGGCAATCCTTGGTGGGATTTTAACCCAGGACCCCAGCACTACAGAGCTACAGTGTATCTTCAAAGGGGTGCTCTCACCATGCTGTTTCACACCTGCGCTTCACAGCCAGTTTCAGGCTCCCATTTTCTGTTAAGGCTGTAGGTGGTTCTACAGCAGTGACTGACATTTCAGCTCTGCTATTCCTAGCTGACATTGGTGTTGGAGACATTTTAACAGCAGGGTGCAAGGCTACAGAGCTCAAAAGGATTAAAGTTTGTTAGTAGGAAAGATAAACAAGCTACTGTGCTGCTGATGAGACACAGCAGGGAGTGACATCACCATATCAGTCACTGCTGGAGCAGAATGATGTAGTTGGTAACTAGAGAAGCTTTTGTAAACAAGCAGGAGATAAGAACTGCTCTATCTCTGAAATCAGAAGAAAATCAAAACAGCAATGCATGTGATAATAATTTTTATTTACCTTTGTCTACTTGTTTAAAGCTAATCAATAGGGTGATTGTGCCTCTTTAAAAGATGAGGGATGGGAGAAATAGCTTTCTGAGGTGTTTGTCCATCCTCAAGCTGGTTTCAGGCTGCCAGATCATAGCTATATGGCAATGCCTGCATTACAGCTATAAGACCAATATCTCCAGAGTTTAAAGGGGTTTTGCCACTATCTAATGTTGACATGGGATTCTACAAAATGGGTATTTTTGTCACTTTTCTAAATATATGTGATTCAAAAAGTGAAGCCTCTGAGAGCTGCAGCCTGGCTTAGATGCCCTTAGATTCCTGACTGTTTACATTAGCTACAACCAGGACCTGATCTGGCAAGCTACTGGCCGCGCTTGCGTTGTTTGCATTTCTTATCTGATGGCAGGACACAGCAATGAGCTTTGAAGGGAGGGGGAGAAAAAAGCAGTGTTACTGGGCATCTGCACTAGCTTTGTTCCTGTGTCAGAGCCTGTGGCTGCTATATAGAGAAGCCACTGGTTGTAATGTAATTATCTGAGCAAACATGCAGATGCTCCCTGTTCCGCCGTTCTCCCTCCACTCCCCTGTCTGTAGTCAATAAATGCTGCCTGCTTGGAGCTTATCTTTATTCCTGAGCAGATAAGAGGGAGAAAACAAAACCTGTATAGCTTGTGCACAATACAGTTATCCTCTGCGGTTTAGCCAAACATGTTTGCTCAACTACAGAGACTGAATATCAGGAACGTGCATGGGAGGTGGAGCGATTACATCACAGAGGAGGTACTTGTTTTTTTAAACACAGAAACAAAACGCCCCATTTTTCAAGGCTCAAGAGGGGAGTATCAGCCTGTTAGGTGAGGAACTCACTTCTTGACAAAACCCCTTTAACAAAACTAAATGTAGTTTATCATAGTTATCTAAGGTCTTTCTGTAGAACCATGGGGGGTGGATCAGATCTTGCCATTGTAATGTGGACGTGGCATGTCACTGTATTATGACTGTCAAATTGGCCATAATCTGTTTCCTGCATTTTAATGACAGCTTCTTCTTAATTCAGGCTGAATGATCATGGCTATTACAGCAAGGCTATTTTAGTTTACACATGTGCATTTGTTCCCCGGTGCACAATGAAGTCTGCTACTTGCATATTAGACAATTATACTTACTGAGAACCTCTAATCAAATACAGACACAACTTTTTACTTTCTTTTAAACGGCAGTTTCCAATCAAGGAAAAAGTAAAGGATGTATTTATCACAAAAGTACAACCTCCACTTTTGGGCTTTTAACAATGTGTACAACCGTACATGGGTGTTGCTATAATGGGTGGAGAAGTCTTGGTGAGCTAAGGGGGCTGAGAAGTCTCTCTATAAGAAAACATCAAAATGATTGCAATCCCAATAGAATGCAAGTAATCTATGATATAATTGATATGTATTCACCAGTGTTTTAACTACAGGCAGGTGTGAAGCCATAGGGGTGTTCAGAGATATCAATCGCTACCAGGTTCTGCAGCCTGAGGGGGCCCAAAAGCCCATCTGCCACATAAGAAGACACCAGTATTGCAAATGGCGCATGGTAACTTAGGGGCCCCATTTCACTTTTTGCACTAGGGCCCAAGAGCCTGAAGAGACCCAAAAGCCGCTCTGCTGCATAAGGAGACACAAATATTGTAAATGACACATTGCAGCTGGGAGGCCCCCATTTCACTTTTTGCATTAGGGCCCAGAAGCTTCAAGAATATAGGGGTCACCGCAGGCATCTCTGCAACATTCAGCTTCAGTGCATACAGTACAAGGTTCTGGCACTGGCCAGAATGAGGACATGGTGTGACATGGCAGATACGTCCTGACCCAGCTTCAAGAATTTGTGCGCTGTTTATATGCATGTTGCAAAGTTTAACTTGACAGTGATACCACAGCTTTCCAAGTTATCTGTCCTTAGATAAAAGGAAACTACATTGAAAACAATTGACAAAGCAGACATAACTTCCTGTCCCATTATATCAGGTGGGATATCTGTCAGGTTTATCTTTGCTACATCTGTACATAACATCCTTATGTTTGCTAGAAACAGGGCCTGTGAATAGTGGCCAAAAATGAAGAGATGTCGGGAGTGAAGCGATATTAGTAAATGCCCTTTTCTGTTTTTGTTTTTGTTTTTTTTCTAGCCTGGGGTCTGATTTAGGCCTCTGGTCTGGGGGCAGGCTATTCAATAGTTTGGCATAAGTCACAGCACGCTGTAGTTTTGCCACCGGATACCACATCCTTTTAGAGAAATGCATGTAGCTTATGCTTTTAATTTTTCACTTTAGGATATGGAAAGGATTTTTAAGCCAATGCAAGAAGGAGATCATAAGTAGTGTTGAGCGATTACGTTGGCTATCGACATCAGGCGATAGTCGGCCACCACCGATAAGGTTTTTCGATAGTCGATCATCTCCGATGACCATTAAAGTCTATGGGAGAGCAACAACACCTTATTTTTTTACACCCAAAAAAGGGCTGGAGAAGCTGGAATTAACAGCCACAATATCAAATGGATACCTCTACATCTTAGGCACAACACTTAGGCTATAAAAGCCACAGACAAAAAGTCACACACCCTTCACTATCCCTGTCTTGTACCACAGCCCTGACCCTTAAACTTGCATCACCAAAAAAT
>JAODAL010061562.1:0-20246 GCA_025379985.1 Phyllomedusa bahiana | reverse complement strand
GAGATTTTTTAAACATTTTGTGCAATTGACTTAAAATTACTCGGAGTACTTCGGCTGGCCGCAGGGTCCAGATTAATAAATTTGACTAAACAACAAAATTTGGGATTTACAACTAATTTTAAAAAGGGAGGTTTTGGGCCCGATGGAGAATCAGAACAAAAGAACAAAACAGGTATTTTTTTTATAGAAAAACAAAACTGACAGCGTAGTAGAAATCAAAAGAAATGGCAAGCTGCCTAAAACCCTCTCTTAGGATTGCTGATATGTCCCAGGTATGTAGGAAAAAGCTAATATAATTTATGGATTTACTTCAGTCTCACTGAAAATGTACTTTTCTAATCTAGTCAGTGGAGACCCAGGATAGCATAGAGTTTGGAGAGATGGAAACTGTGGGCCCCTTTGTCTGAAGGGTTTGTCCAGTTCGAAGCAAAATTAAGTAATATGCTTTGCAACCCAATAAAATAAACCCCTTACTCCCTATCTTGGCGAAAATTTTAGCACCATTTCGTACCCCCCTTCGCTTTTGTATATATGCAATGGTAAAAAATTTTTATGGTAAAAAAACCCCTGAAGGATCCCTGTACAAGTGAAAAAGAATATTGAAATTTTTCCAAAAATAATAATAAAAAAAATGTACTGACCACCATAGGAGAAAAAAAAATTTCAAACAGCAAAACTGTTTTTTTTTGAGTCATTTTATGATGACCTTAAAAACTTAGAATAAAAAGTGATAAAAAAATTGCATATATCCCAAATGCTAAGTGAAACACACTTTGCCCCCTAAAAAAAACGAGCACTCACTCAGGTCCACAGCTGGAAAAACAAAAAAATTATTGGACATAGAAAATACTGCTGCCCCGTAAAATTGAAAAATAGAGATTGTTTTTATTTTTTAAAAAGTGTAAACAGAACAAAATGCTAAACCTTTGGGGCCCCCTTTTTGAACCCGTTTTGGTAAAAACCACCTTTTTTCCCTTAGGTTTCCCATGGCAAAAAAATGAGTTTTGCCCAAAACAGGTTCTACATGGGGCCCTTGGTTCACGGAATTGTATAACCTTCAGAATAAGATAACCTTATCCCAAAAAGACATTAAAAAAAAACCCCCTGCAAACACGATGCAGTTACATTTTCACTTTCCAGATTCAGACTTTATTTTGGTTAATCAAAACATTCTATGGTATAGTCAATGGCATCATTTAAAAGTAAATCTTGTTATGCAAAAAAAAAGGCCCACATATGACTATGTAGATGGAAAAGTAAAAAAAAAGGCCAGGGCACTTGGAAAGCGGGGAGAAAAAAAGAACACAATAAAAAATGGGCTGCAGCAGGATGGGGTTAAAATGGCTTGGAAATGTACCTAAGCGTTAATGTTTTAGGATAATTTTATGCAGTTTTTTTCATAATGAAATTTCTATTCAATAACAAGACACTATGTGACCTTTTAATGAATGTGCTGGTTTTGTCAGGGCTAGGCGGCACTCAGCCTGCAGGGAGCAACAGTCTGCAGCAGCTGATTTGCGATCCCACCCGGTTTGACGTTGCGGCGCTCCATAGTGACGGGGGGCCCAAACCACTCTGGCAGGGGGCATGTCGCCCCAGAATGGGGGGAAAGGAGGGGCCCAATGGGGGTGGGGGGGGGTGGGAATTTTAAATTGCTTGCTGGTGCCTGTGATATTTCCGGGCTCCCTTTGTTTTTTTGGCATCGTGTTTTGTTGTTTGTGTCCCGACCCCGGCTTGTTTACTTCCCCGGGCTTGTCATTGTTTTTTTTTTGTACTTTGCTCCCGTGTGTTTGATCGGTTATTACGTTTTTCTCCCCGGTTCGGATTTGTGGCTTGCGTTTCCGTTTTTTTATTGCCCCGACGCTACATTCTTCCTCCTGAGGGCCCCCAGCCTCTAGCACCCGCAGGGATGTCCCCCCGGGGGCATCTGCCGCTGGGGCAAAAACATCAATACGGGACATGGGTGGGTTCCAGTCAGGGTCACTGTAATCCCCTTGACATGACATTTTTTTTGTTTTTGGGCAGTAAAAATTTTTAAGCAAAAACAGGTCCAAACAAAGAGGTTTGCCTAGTAAAAAACGCAATTGATAGGAACCAATTGGACCAGTTGGGGGGAGCCAGACCAACACAGGAGATTTTTAAAAAAAAATATGAGAAAAATCACTCACAAACCCCATATCCAGGCGGGAAATTGTAGTATTTTTCAATTGCAATGATGAACTTTATAGATGCCAGACAGAGCCGCCATTTGGGCAGTACTTGGGGTACTGCTGTATGGGACCCTGTTCAAAACAAAACAAAGGGGCCCGTTGCCAGCAAGCCCTTTTTTTTTCAAAATTTTGAAAAGGCCCTTTTTTTTTTACCCAATTTAGAAAGCAGCAGGGTACACTCCGAACAGCACGGCAGCTCATCAATCCCGTGATATGTAAGGGGGAGGGCCCGGAGCAGTAAAGGGTGGGCCCCTTTTGTGGGAGGGCAGGCTGTGGGGAAGGGGAAAGGGCCCCAGGCATTGTGGAAAGAGGGGCACAGAGCATGAGGGGGCCCTGTGTTGTAAGTAGAGGGCACAGAACTGTGTGGGACAGGGAATACTGTGTTTATATATATATATATATTGCAGCCAGGTAGAGCCCCCTCTGTAGCCAGGTAGAGCCCAATTTGTAGCCAGTTAGTGCCCCCTCTGTAGCCAGGTAGAGCCCCCATTGTAGCCAGGTAGAGCCCCCATTGTAGCCAGGTAGAGCCCTCATTGTTGTAGCCAGGTAGAGCCCCCGTTGTTGTAGCCAGGTAGAGGCCCCCTGTGGTGTAGCCAGGTAGAGGCCCCCTTTGTGTACCGGTGGCCCCCTTTTTGTAGCCGGTAAGGCCCCCTTTGTTGTAGCCAGGTGTTCCCCCCTTTTTTGAGCCAGGTTCACGGATCCCCCCTGCCGACCGCGATGCCGTGCGGGCCCCGTTCCGCCGTCGGTTGGGGGTCCCCCCGCCCCCTTGCCGGTGCCGGTCCATTTACCCACCCACCTCCTGCTCCATCTCCCTCTGTCCCGGCGCGCCGGCCCCCGCTCCCTGGGCGCGCGCGGCCGGCAGTGTTAGACTTAAATAACAGTGCAGGTGATTGGCTTTTCCCGGGGGCACTGCCCCTTTTTAAAGCCTCCCTCTTCTAGCAGCTAGTTTATATTCATATTTTGTAAGGCCAAAAAAAAAGACGAATCCATCCAGTTCAACCTGTTGGTAAGGTGTTGATCCAGAGGAAAGGCTAAAAACCCAATGAGGTTAGAAGCCTCAATGGTCCTCATTTTAGGGATAAATTCCTTACCGACATCCAATCTGGCTCAATCGGTAAATCCCTGGATCAATGACCCCTCTCCAGAATCCTAGGGACACTCTAACTGTTATATTATTATTGTGTCCAGAATGTATCCAAACCTTTTTGATACATCTGTTAGTGAATTCACTTGACAAGATACATCTGGCAGAGAGTTCAACAGTCTCTACTGCTTCACACAAGTAGTAATGAAATCCCTTGCTATGTTTATGTATCGAGTAAACTTTCGTTCCTTCAAGACGTTTGAGGATGCCCCCCTTTGTACCCTTGTTCCTAGATTCTGTCCTGGGTTAAATAAATCTTGGGAGTGATCTCTATAATTGACTTTGATGTATTTTAAAATTTGTATTATGTACCCCCCGAAGCCGTCTTTTTCTCTAATAACTATAATTAAACCTAATTCTTGCTAAACTTTCTGTGTACTGTAGTCCCCAAAAATAAAACCCAGTCTTTTATTATTTTCTGTTGCCCGACTTTGTTACCTGTTCAAGCTCTACAATGTCTTTTTTCTTCCTGTGCTCTGGTGCCCATAAACTGTACACAAATATTCCATGTGTGTGAGTCTAACCAGTGGCTTGTATATTGTGTGAGAATAATGTTCTCATCATTGTGCTCTATGCCCTTTCTTATGCACCCCATGATCCTATTTGGACTTGGCTGCTGCTGTCTGACAATGGCTGCTACAATTAAGATTTACTGTACACCAGATTCCAAGTCCTTCTCCAGGTCACTTTTACCCAGCCTTTTTTCCATTTAACATGTAAGTCATGTATTGGGTTTTTCCTCCCAATGTGCCATAACATTGAATTTATCGTGTTATACCTCATCTGCCATTTCCCTGCAGGCCTTCCAACTTTATCCATGATCCCTTTGTAAGAAACACTTATCCTCTATGGTTTGATTACTTTACAGTGCATTGTATCGTCTGCATAGATAGAGATTCTACTGTGTATTCTCTGTGTGTAAGATCGTATATGTATTGTTGATGAGGATGGGGCCCTATAATATGACCCTTGTGGTACCCCACATAGTAAGAGGGATCCAGTCTGAGTATGTACCGTTATATTTCTTCCCTTGTTTTCTATCACGTGAGCCAGTTGCACTTCCCACTTGCACTCGTTTTACCCCCCAGTCCAAGCTTTATCATTTTACTTACCAAAACCTTTTATGTGGCACCGTATCAAAATGCTTTAGATAAAATGAGGTTGATATATGACATCCAGTGCCTACCACGCTCCGATGTATAGCACTGACTTCCTCATTGAAGCGTTGTGAGATTAGTTCTGTCAGGTACCGATACTTCATAAAAACCCAGCTGGATCGGCGCGTTATACTATTTATTTTCAGTGAGATACTCCAGGAGGATCAGGAAGCATTATTAATAACATTTCAAACATTTTTCCTACAACAGAGGTCATACTTTCGGCCTTTTGTTTCCTGGATCACTTTTTGTCCCCTTATGAAATATTGCACCACATTAGCTATGCGCCTATCTCTTGGACATACCCCGTTATTAGACAGTCCATAAATATTAAGTATAGGGGGCCTATCTATGACATCACTTAAGCACTTAGGGGACACGTGAGTGTATTGCCATTCTGGACCTGGGATTTGTCTATTTTAATCTTCTTAAGACGGAGCTGCACTTCTTATTGGCGTTTAGACAAGAAACTTTTAAGTTGGAGTTTACCTAATCCCTATGTTCAGCAGGAAGCTCATAACCTCTACAGTAATTACAGTGGATGATAAAAGTGTTTAATAGGTTTGCTTTTTCTCATCGACCTCTACTGTCTCTCCATCAGTTTTTTTAAAAAGGGCCATCATTTTCTGTTTTAGTCTTTTACTTTTTTATTTAGTTAAAAAATTTTTTGGGGGGTTAGTTTTTCTTTCTATGGCGATACGTCTTTTCCGCTCCAGCTTTGCTTTTTTAAACTTTATTTTACACATTTTGGGGCCCAAACTTGAAATGATGGGGTTTTTTTTCACCTTTTTCGGGGCTTTACTGGGGCCTCCCACCCCAAAACCCCGCTGCGAGCGGGATTCAGTTTTTAGGCGCACCCTTTCCCCCAAACTTTCAGCTGCGCCCCCAGGGAAGGGGCGGGCATGGGGGTGCGGGGGGTTGGGGCGGTGGGGGGGGGGTAGGCTTTCCCGGGGGGGGGTCGCGGCGCCCGGGAAAACTCCGAGGCTGCACATGGGAGTCGGCAAAGCTAGGCCCAGTGCGGGCGCTCGGCGCTCCGAAAAAGCAGACCTTTTTTTTTTGGGTTTTAAATGCCCCCAAAAAGGGGAAAAGTGAAGCAGGACCCGAACATGGGGAAGAAGCAGTTCGAAGATGCGACAGAAATCTCGGCGATCCGCCCCGTGCAGCGGAGAAAGATTCCGAAAAAAAACCTTTAAAAAGGGCGGAAAACATGTCAGAAAAAAAGCTGAACTTTTAAAAAAAAAACAAATTTTTAAAAAAAAACATTTTCCAAAAACTCTAAAAGGGCGCAATATAAAGGGAATTTTGATATTGAAAAATTGCCGGGTGTAAAGGTTGTTATAAGAAATTCACTAATGTTGGTTCACATCAAATTTCTCCCTAGAAACAGTGATGTATTAAGGGAGGAGGAGACGGAGCAAAAGGGGGGTGGAGAGGCGGGCAGGGGGAGTTAAGGATCCCGATGATGGAAGCAAGGAAAAAAAGTGTTTTGATCCAGCGATGTTATCCCCGGAGGGGTTTCTTTCCCGGGTTTACCGGGCACCCCTCCCAAAACACTACCCCGGGAAATACAGTAATTAAAAAATTCTAAAAACCTATTCTAAAGGGGTGGGCAAAAAACCCCCAATCAGAAAAAGGAGCGACAGTGAAACCTTTAAAAATTTAAGGGGGAAGGATTAAACAAATTTCAGAACCCCTGGCGGGATAATTCAAAATAAAAGTAAAAATACAAAAAAAGAGCTAAATTGGTTTGAGCTAGGGGGGGCCCTTGGCTAGCTGGGCCAATCAGAATGGGAGCGACAAAGACCCATTCTGCCCTAGGGAGAATTTTAAAACCCAAAATCAAATCCACGGGGGGGTTTAATTAAAAATTACGTAAAAAGACAGAAAAAAGAGTTTTGGCTGGCTAGCGGGTGTTTTGGGCTACCCCAAGCCAATAAATAGCCGAGTTTACTTCCCCCTTTATAGTCTGGGGGAAATGGGCCCCAAGGAAATCTCGGCGCTCGGGCCCGTGCAGAAATGAAGTTTTAAATCAAAAAAATTTTTTTTTAAAATGTAAAACATTATCAAAATAAAGAGCAAAAAACCCTTCTTTACAAATAAAGCATTAAAAAAACCTTTAACAACGCGTTTGTCGCCGAAAACCGGCGCTACTTGGGGAAAATTGCAATAAAAGAAAATTTGCCGGGAAATACATTTAATTTCAAATTGTTTTAAAGCAATTTCCTTTGGTCGGGAAAAAAACCACCTTTGGGGAAAGGGGCGACAAGTCCCATTAAACCTTAAAGGGGGTATTAACGAATCAGAATAGGAGCGAAAAAGTCCCTTTTATATCCTTTGGGGAATTTTGGACCAATCAAAATCAAAGGCGGGACAGTTCAAAATACAGTAAAAAGCCCAAAAAAGAGTTTGATTGGTTGAAGCGGCGGGGGCCCCGTCCAGCGCGCTTTTGTGTTTGGTAATTTTAAAAAGGGGCGCGGTTATTTGGCAATGGGAAAACCCGAGCGCGCTCCTAGGGGTTTTTTAAATGCAATCTGAAAAAAAAAACTTTTCATGGCCAAAATCAAGTTATAAAAACCAAAATTGGGGGCCCGGTTTTATAAAATGAAAAAATTTAAATTTAGGGGGGGAAAACAAAAAAAAAATTTTATTTTTTTAAATTTTAAATATCATGTTTATTTCTTTTTTTTCCTTTTGCACCCTTTACTATTAAATCCTTGGCTAACGAAAATAAAGAAAAAAACCCTGTTTTTATTGTTTTAAATATTTTTTTTTCCCGTTACCCCCCTTTATTTTTAAATTTCGTTTTTATACAATCGGGAAAAAATTTCTGTAGTTTATAATTTGATTTGGGCCCCATGTACAGTTTTATTTTTCAGATTGATTTAAAAACCCCTTAGGGCGGTCCCTAGCTCTCCCTTTGGCCCAAGTAACGGCGCCTCTTTTAACTTAGCCAACCACAGAGCGCCTCAGAATTTCTTTTCCCCTTTGAACTTTTTAAAAAAGTAGTTTGCGCTCTGATTGGCTAACTGGACACCCCCCGCCGCTTCTCCCAAATTCACCCTCGTTTCGGCTTTTTTAAACTGAAATTTTAAAACTGTCCCCCCTTTGTTATGATTGGTAAAATTTTTTCTCCATGGGGTTAAAGGGGTCATTGTCGTTCCATTCTAAATTGGGAAAAATTTCCTCCTCCAAGGTTATAAGGGGGGCATTGCCCGCCCTTTTTCTGTTTGGGCTGGTTTATGCAGACCAATGAAAATTTGTTAAAAAAATTTTAAATTTTACTGATTTCCCGGGGGATTCTTCTATTCAATTCCCTAGGTAGCGCCGGTCCCCGGCGGAACAAACGCGTTGTTCGGGTTTTTTAAAATGTTTTTATTTGTAAAGAGGTTTTTCTGTCTTTATTGATAAGGTTTAAACATTTAAATAAAAAGTTTTTTTTTTTTAAATACCCAAAGCCGCCGGCGCGAGCGCTGAAAATTTGCTTTGGGCCCCCATCTTTCCTTTTCTTTTAAGGGGAAAAGGGAGTCGCGCTCTGATTGGCTGGGATACCAAGCCACCGTTTGGCTCAGCCAATAACTCTTTTCTGTTTTTTTTTTTTTGGGAACTGTCCCGCCTTTGTTTTTTTTGATTGGTCCCAAACTTCTCCATAGGATATAAGGGGGATTTTTTGGTCGCCCCTATTCTGTTGGTAATACCCCTTTTAATGGGTTAGAATGGGACTGTCGTCCTATTCTGATTGGTCCAAACTTTTTCCCTTAGGATAAAGGGGTCTTTGTCGCTCCTATTTTATTGGCTGGCTTCTCCCGGGACCAATGGGAATTCTTAAAACCCCAATTTTGAATTACTGTTTTTCCCAAAAATTTCTTTCTATTGGATTCCCTTTGTAGCCCCGGGTTCTCGGGAAAAAAACCCCGTTTTGGGGTTTTTTAAACTGTTTTATTTGTAAAAAAGGGGTTCTGTTTTTTTAAATTGTTTTTTTACACTTAAAAAAAATATTTTTTTGATTAATACCTCAGGGCCGCACGGCGGGGCCCCCCGGCCGAGATTTCACTGCCCCATCTTCCATAACTAAATGGGGAATTTCTCGCCTCTGATTGGTTGGGAAATAGCCAAAGCACCTGCTAGCTCACCAAATCAGCTCTTTTCTGTTTTTTAAGTTTTTTGAATTAACCCCCCCCCGGGTTTTAAATTGGTCAAAACTTCTCCAAAACCCTAGAATGGGTCTTTGTCACCCTTTTTGGGTTTGGGGTCAATAATTTCCTTAGGCTAGAATGGGTTTCTCTGTCGCTCCAAATTCGATTGGCTGGGGTTTGGGCCAGCCCCCTTTTTAGCTTAAAACCAATCGCTCTTTTCAGCATTTTTACGTTTTTTGAACTATCCCCCGTGAATTCTGATTGGTCAAAATCTTCCCCATGGGTTTTTTAATGGTTCACTGTCGCTCCTTTTTTTGATTGGCCGGTTTTTTTAAACGCCCAATCAAAATTTGCTTTCTGTTTTTGGGAATTAGTATTTTTCCCCGGAAATTTCCAATACCCCTAATTCTTAAATTTTGGATTTTGGGAAAAAAGTGTTTTTGGGTTTTATTTTTTTTTTTTATTTTGTAGGTTTCAGCTGAGAATGTTAAAACGCCTTTTTAAAGGCGTTTTTTGTTTCTTTATTTTCACCGACATCTGGAAGATTTCTCGCTGTTCCAGCCTGTTCCCTCGGAACGTTTTTCGGCGCGCCCCACATTTGCGCCTAATCCCGCACTGCCCCCCGGGCCCCCCGAAATGTGCCCCAACACACACTGGCGAGGGGGCGGGAATTTTTTCCCCCTATTTTTGAAGCGCTACCTCCGGCGGGAATCAAGGCGCAGCGCCGCACGCCCCTGGGCCCCCGCATGGGGCCCCAAAACACGGGCCAGGCCGGGGGAAATTTTTCCCCCGCTTTTAGACCGCACTACCTCCGGCGCAGAACCCTAGTTTGCAGGCCGAAACTGCGCCTCGGACCCCCACCCAAAAACCAGGCGAGGCGCGGGGGGACTTTTAAAATTGTATGTATGAAACCGCCCCCCCCCGGCATAAATCAGGCGCAGATTCCGGGCCGGGGAAAAATTGCGAAAAAAGGGGCGCCCCCACCCTCGGGATTCATACATGTGGGGGCCTTTTTTTTTTTCCCTAAAGCTTCTTTGTGCCTCTTACTACCCTCCCGTTTTAGTAGGGGAAAAGGCCCTTTTTTTTTGTTTTTTATTGCCTTTTTTTAATCCCCGTTGTTACATTGGGGTTTTTTCCCTTTTTTAAAAAATTTTTTTTTACCTAAGGTATGTACCTTTTACAGTGGGTTCCTAGGAAAGTTTTTTTAAAAAAATCCCATTTATTTTAGTTCTTCCATATTTAAACCCCTTTCCCCAGTCAAAAAGGTTTAAAGGGGCCCCCCTAAGCAGAAAAATTAGCCTTTCCCAAAAAAATTTAGTGTTTTTGTGGCTCCTTTACAAAAACTCTATTGAAAGGGGTAAAACGGAAATTTTTTATATTTTGGTCAAAATATTTCCCCCGGTTTCCCCTCAACCTGAAACCCTTTTTTAAATCTTTTGACTCTATTATCAATATTAATTTAGAAGGGCTTTTTCCCCCTAGTCGGTTTTTTGCACTATTTGGCAAAGGTAATTTTAAATTTGGGTTTTTTTCCCAAAAACCTGTTTTCCTTTTTTGAAAAAGCTCAGGTTTTTTAGATTCCAAAAATTTAGTTGGGGTTGGGTTTAAAATCGGGGCCCCAAAAAAAAAACCTCATTCTGATTAGCCGCCTCCTCTATTTGGCCGGGGGGAAAAACATCTTCTATGGGTTCTTTATACTTGGGGGCCCCATAGCAGACCCCTATTTGTAAATTTATTGTTATTGGCCCCCCTTTATATTTTTCCCCTAATGATTCCACTTTTTTCATTACCTGTTTCCTATAACTTTTGCAGTGTTGGTTCCCGACAGGATTTTACAAGAGACCCGACACCCCCCCTTTCCGGTCTTTTCGATCCTTTCTAAAAAGACTGTAATCCCCGTAAGTTAACCCCCCATTTGTTTGCTCTCGTAGCCATGTCTCCCGTTTTCCCCACTATGTCATAAATTTTTCCCTTTAGCTATTTGTTTAAATTTTATTTTTATTTTGTTGGTCAGACTCCGGCTTTTGGGAAAACATGCAAAATTTTTGGGGTTTTTTTGGGTTTTTAAATTTCCCTTTCCCCTGTTTTTTTAACAAAGCAACACCCCCCCCCCACTCCTCCCCCGGGTTTTTTCTAATTCCCAGCTCTTTAATTCACTTTCTTTCTTTCTATCTTTGTAGTTAAACCCCCCCCCCCGATTTTTCCCAGTTTAAATATTCCCCAACTTTTTGTCCTTTTTGTCCCCCCAAAAAGCTGGGAAACCTCCCCCATTTGGGGGCAGACAATTTCCCCAGGGGGGAACCCGAGGGCCAAAAACAAAGTCAGCCCAGTTCTCCAAATCCCCAACCACTTTCCAAAAACCCCAAATTTTTGAGCCCCAAAACCCCTAACTCCCCACTTCTCTGGGTGGCCCGAGGAACAGGTAAATTTTCTTTAAAAAAAAATTGGAGGGGCCTTGCCTTGAGCTTTTGGGGCCCAAGTGCCGAAAACAAATTTTTAAAAAACACTCCACCTAAACCCTAACTTTTTTTACTTTGGCAAAAGGGCCAAAGTGGGCAAAGACAGCGGATTTTTCACCAGCCCCAAGCAAGCAGCTGTCAACCCGAACTGGGGATTTTAACCGGGGCCCGACTTGCCGGATCTTTAGGCCCTTTTGGGCCCTTTGGGGGAAAGCGTTCCGTTGCCCTTTTTCCTGATTACCGGTGTTTCCATACCCTCTTGCTTACTTTCCCACCACGGGAAAAACTGGGTGCCCCTTTTTCCCTTTCCCGCCTTCCCCGAATAACGAGCCTGCCCAAAAATTTGTACCTACCTACCCTTTGGGCCCCCACCGGGAAGCAAGCCCCGCCAAATGGAAGCGAAACCCGGTTTTTGATCCCGCCGCAGCAAGTCCAACCCGCTTTGCGGCTTTCTCTGGTGAAAACCGGGACCTACTTAGATTCTGCTCCCTGGAGTGGGCTTCCACCATCGCTTGCGGTGGTCCAGTGGATCCACCACCGCAGACCGTTACACCAGGTAGTTGCCCCCTTTGTTGTAGCCAGGCAGTTGCCCCCCTTGTTGTAGCCAGGCAGTTGCCCCCCTTGTGTAGCCAGGGAGTTGCCTCCCTTTTTGTAGCCAGGCAGTTTCCCCCTATGCTAATAAAAATAAAATAATTAAAAAACCACTAACCTCACCAGGCTCCCTGTAGCGCGGCCAGCTCCAGACATCTCCCGGCCGACCGACTCAGCGTCGCAGGGGGAGTGAGTGCAGCCGCGCATCACACCCTCTGCGACGCTGATCTGTATGTACAGCGCACACCGGCGCTGTGCATACAGGGGGAGAAGGGAGGAGGGGAACGACCCCTCCTGCCTTCTCCCTGTACGGCAGCTGCTGACTGACCGTGCGGCTACGGCCACACACGTCAGTGAAACTCGCCGGGCGGGTGAAAGGCTGCTGCGGCCGCTTCACCTGCCTGTAGGAGCGGCCCGGCAGCGCCAGAGTAGCACACCAGCACACCACCTGCTGGCGGCGGGAGGTTCGCCAACTCTGCCGGGGTGGCCGGGGGGGGGGGGGGGGAGGGGGAACCCCCATTTGCGGGACCCCCGCCAAAAGCGGGAGAGTTGGCATGTATGGTGTACATATAGCATGAATGTGTATACAGTGTCTGTACATGGCATGTGCATATATATAGGGCATGTAGCATCTCTTTGTATATAATGTGTGTATAGTATATATGTGTGTATATAGTGTTTGTTTGTATATAGGGTGTGTTTATATCATGTGTGTACAGTTTGTGTCTGTGCTGATGGCCGGCTGTAAGATATTGAGCAGTGAGATAAGGAGGACCTCGTTAGCACCTTCTTCTTCAGCTGGTTCCTGGCTCTGGCACCAAGGTGCTAGGGCACTGCCCATGTGCAGGGGATGTACTGTGGCAGCTGTTAGTGTCGTAGCTCAACATCCTAATGCTGCGCCCTTTTTACGATGGGCGGGTGTTCTGGGGCGGTCTCAGTGCCCTTCCCATGTAGTGAACCCCCCCGGCCCCTAAACCCCAAGAGGAGCAGCTGGATTTCGTTGTTGGGCGCCATGCTGGAGGATATTTCCGGGTCCCCAAAAGGCAATTTTTGTACCCGAAGGGTAGGATTCCCGCAGGTATTACGCTAACGTTAAGGTATCCTGGAGGTCGTCCCTGCCTTGCATCTCTCAGGACTGGGCAAGGTGAACACACTATTTACTTGTTACACTATAGTTGGGTAAAGGCGGCGCATAGTTTTCCTGTCACTTTGTAGAGTTAACTCTTTTCTTTCCAGTTGGGTTTATCTCCTGCAGAACTTTCCGACCAGCGTTTTACATTCACAGAAACTTCTGCAGTATGTACAGTATAGGTTTTCTTGACTGAAGGCTACCTACCTATGCTACCTGCCCTACCTATTCTGGGGGTGGGGGGGTACAGAGATTTCTAGAAAAACAGTATTTTGCAGTACAAAGTTTTGTAGGGGTTTTTACCAACAATCACTTGTACAAGTACCCAAGAGAGGTTGAAAGATAATGAAAAGATTTTGAAATTAAGAAAAAAAAATATTAATACCAAAAAATTCCAGAATTAGGTTTTTATTGATTGTCTCACTTCCCCTATAAATTAAAAGTGGAAAAAGTCATTTGTGTCCTAAAATTATACCGTTTTAAAAGGGGTTTTTGGGGTTCTTTTTTTTTACTAATTAGGCTCACTATGGGCTACAATGTATTTAGATTTTATTGATGAAATGTGTTTTATAGGTGTGTGTTTTATATGTTGTGGCAGAACGACCATAGGCAGTCGCATGTTTCTGCCACTAAGTGGAGCAAAACAGGATACCTTCAAGCAACACGTCACCAGGGTTACCGAGCCGTGGTGCGGCAGGAGCCAGTCATTTTGTTGTAACCAGCAGTAAGGGGTTTTTGGCGCTGTGTTAGTATGGGCTTTTTCAGCCGCTGGGTCGGCTCTTATTAGGAGTATGCAAAATGTGGGGGGTCCTACCCCCCGTTTTCCCCGGGGAAAATTTTGGGCGGGTTTTCCTGGGGCCTATTAAAAAACCTGGGGCTACAGGTGACCTGGGGGTATGGTTGCTGCCAGAAGCTGGAGCAGCGGGGGGGCGGGAGAGGTTGGCCCCCAGGGTTTAAGGGGAAGCCTGTGTACGTGAGCATCAGCGGGGGCGTTTCTGGATCCTAAAAGATCCGGGGCCCGGGGCCCCCTCTGTATTATTTTTTTTTAAAAAGGGCGGTTCCGCAGCATTTTTATAGGACATGGTTAACTGGGCACCTATATTTATAGATAAAGAAAAATACATGTCTACACTGTCAAAAAAAGCCTTAAACTTTTTGTTTCAGTATAATCTGCTAAAAAATAGTCAGAATTTACCAAAATAAAAACCAAAATGGAGCAAAATATTCAGAATCATACTACTCATACTGTTACATAAGCCCAAACAGTACCTATAATCCCACTCATGGGATCAGATGTAACTGCCATACCAAGACCGCCACATAGTACTCCAGTGTACATAGGGTTCAAGTCATGTAAGAATTAATTGAGTAATTTTAGTGACTCACAGGGGGTTTATTTATATAAAAAATTTCTTTCCCTTTTTTTTTTCTCCATCCACCCCCAGATCTTCTTCCGCATGACCGTCTTGCAAATTACGACAAAAACATTTTAAAACTTCTCTTTTTCCAGACATCCCTACCCTGGCCATTTATAAAAAACCCCAAACCATAGCACCTAAATAGAAAATGAACCCCAAATGTCTCAAAAGAAAAATAAACCCCCGGGGCAGTAAAAGTCCCCCTCAAAGCTATAAAGGGCCCTTTTTGTGCACCCAGATTTATTTTTTCTTTTGTAGCCAAATAGTAGGTAAAAACCCAATTGGTAGGTAGATACCCACAAATTTTGAGGCAAATAGGAACCCCAATTGGAGGCCCCCCCATTAGATAGGTTCCTCCCCCACAAAGGTAGGAAATAGGCACCCCTCGGTGGTTGTGGCCCCACAGTTAAATAGGTAATAGGCCCTCATAGGGAGGGATATAGGCCCCCCTTTAAGGTGGTCAATATAGGCTCCCCCTTAGGTCTGAAATACATAGGCCCCGCAAAAGGTAAGTAATCTATAGGCCCCTTTTTTGGTTTTAGGCCCCTTAATGGTTAGCAGGTAAATAGGAACCCTGTTAGGTAGGGAAGTAAATAAAAAAAACCCCCCCTAAAGTGGTATATCACCACCCCTTTTGGGAGGTAAAAATTAGGGCCCCCCCTTAGTAGGTAGTAGATATAAAAAGGCCCTTTTTTGAAAAGTCAAAATTAGGTATTTGATTGGTAAATACATTTTTGGCCCCCCAATAGGTAAGCATGTTTTTGATTCCTGTTAGGGGAAATATACAGCCCCCTATTTGGTATATAGGGTGTTGTTTTGGTAGGTATACGCACCCTATTGGATAAGGTTTTTTTAGATGGGTTTTTTTGCCCCCCATTAGGGATATGCCCCCTATTAGGTTAAAAAAACTGCTGTTTGGTAGGGATATGCCCCCTATTAAGTATAAGACTGCGTTAGTAGGGATATAGCCCCTATTAAGTATATAGGGGCTGTTTGGTAGGTATTAGCCCCTTTTAAAATATATGGCTTGTTAGGAGGTAATACCCCCCATTAAGTATTAGGCCTGTTAGGAGGAATACAGCCCCTACGTTTTTTGCGCCCCATAAGGGATATAAGCTGCTGTCATGAGGGATTTAAACCCCCCTCAACCCCAAATTTGGTAACTAGGTATGCGTCCCATATAAATATAATATATATAAATATATTTTTTATATATATATAAAAATATAACCCCATACATACTAAAACTGTGAGGGGACCAGCAAACGGTAGGAGCGTGGGGTTAAATGGACAAACATGACGCAAAAATTTAAGTTCAAGTCCAGGTTTGCCTGGGTTTATTTTTGCAGGTGCAAAAAACCAAAAAAAAAAACAAGCCTTAGCTTCAGGCTAACAGAAAATAAATACATGCTCGGCTGAGCACTCACTAGTCTTCCCTTGACAAGTCCTTAAAATCCAGCTCAGTATTCACAGCCGGGTTCCTTTGCACGGGTCTTTCCTCTGAGACACAGAGTTATAAGCAGACAGCGCCAGGCCTGCAACCCAGGCTTTATAGGCTGGACACCAGCTCACCTGGTGCGGGGGAATTTGGCCACCCGCCCATCTCTTTGACCACTCCAGAAAACCCGCCCAGAGCAAAAACGGATTGGAACCACTTATACCAAACAAGTCAGAACAAAATCGTTACGACACCCCAACTGTCGGCTCCCTTCATCGGGGGACCAGGCTTCTCGGTGACACGCATTACTTGCGCCTGTTGTAAGTGTTCCCTAACGAGGGGCATAACCGCGCAATTCCGGTCTTGCATTAGGAAATGTCTCGATTACGCCCCGTAAGGGAGTGGACTTTTGCCCCGGGTCTCCTTGGCTAAACAACGAGTCCCCGTGGGCGTCTGCCATAGACTAATTCAAAAGGGGAGAACCCTGTCGAGGACTGTGGAACCTCGCGGACCGAGAACATCAAATATGGCAGCAGACAGTCTCAGTCCTTCCCATCCTTACTGACCACCTTTTTTAGCATACTTTTTAGTGTCTTCCGTTTGAGGGTGGTATACGGACGTGCGCAGATGTTTAATGCTCAGCAACTTGCACAATTCCTTCATGACCCTGGACATGAAGGGAGTTCCTTGGTCGGTGAGGATCTCTTTCGGGATACCCGTACGTGAAAACATATGGAACAGCTCTTTCGCAATATTTTTAGACGAAGTGTTCTGCAAAGGCACAGCCTCCGGGTAACAGTTGGCATAATCTAACACTACCAGTATATACTGATGGCCCCGTGCAGACTTCATTAGAGGGCCACTAGGTGCATCGCAATCCTCTCAAAGGGTATTTCGATGATGGGTAGTGGCACCAGGGGACTCCGGGAATGGGGCATCGGAGCGGACACTTGACACTCTGGGCAGGACTCACAGTACCCTTTCACATCAGTGTACACCCCTGGCCAGAAAAACCTCTGAAGAATGCGCTCCCGGGTCTTCTCCGTGCCTAAGTGCCCTCCCAACACATGTTTATGGGCGAGGTCTAAGACCATTCTCCGATACGGCTGTGGAACCACTAGTTGCTCCACCACCTCCCCCTGGGATCGAACCACGCCCACTTCATGAGAGGCCAGTCCGCAAGGAGTCTCTAGTTTCACGAGAGCCGTAGGGTATTCCTTGGTGTCCCATGGACGCACAGGAACCCATAACACGTCCGTGATGGCTGTGGGGTCGTTCAGGCTGGCACGCACCAGTGTGACTAGACTTCCAGAGTCCAGTAGAGCTGTCACTGGAAAGTCATTCACCTTTATCTGACAGAGTTGGTGATCAGTCTCCAATACAGTCTCTGCAGAGCATACCGGCTGGGCAAACAAAGACCTCCGTCTAGCCGTATCACAGTCCATGGGCTCTAGTGTAAGGGGACAGTTCACAGCAACATGCCCAGGCCCACTAAACCGCCAACATAACATGCGGCCTCGGTCCCCCCGAGGCTCTGCCCTTGCACGGACTGTCCAGTTGGGACCTCACTCTCTGCAGTATGATCTCCCTCTAAGCCACCTCCCCTTTGGGGACACTTCTCACCCCCTTGTGATTGGACCGCCTTACCAGACATCCCAGGTGGTTTGCCGTTCCCAGGGTTGGAGCGTCCAGACGGTCCAGCTTGTAGAAAGTCCTCAGTGGCTTTATACCTCTCAACGAGGCTGACGAGGTGTTCGGCATCTTTAGGGTCCCCTTGTCCCACCCAGCGACTGGTCTTGGGGGCAACGACCGGGATGAACTTGTCCAGGACAACCAGTTCCACCATCTGCGCAGGCGTCGACTCTCTGGTCGTAGTCCCCTTTTCACACGGTGGACCAGGTCGTACATCTGGGACCTGGCTGGCCGGTGGTCAGAGAAGGTCCAGTTGTGTACACGTCGAGCCAGCACATTGGTGTTTACCCTCAAGCGGGCCAGGATCTCAGCCTTTAATTTGGAATAGCCCTTGGCATCCTGCTCGCTGAGGTCAAAATATGCCTTCTGTGATTCTCCGGTCAGAAAAGGCGCCAACACCTCAGCCCAGTGAGGCACAGGTAGACTCTCACGCTCTGCCACCCGTTCAAAGACAGCCAGATAGGCCTCAACGTCGTCTGTGGGCGTCATCTTCTGCAGGGACGTCTGTACCGCAGCACGGGTGGCGGGAAGTGAGTTTGACGTCCTCTGCACACTTTGAGCCACGGCTTGGACTTGCTCCTGCAGCTGCCGGTTAATGTGCTGCTGCTCCTGCAGGGCAAGACGATTAGCCTCTATCAGCAATGCGTTTGTTTCGGCCTGCGCTCACATGGCCTCCTCGTGCACCTTCTGCTGATTTGCAGTTCATCACTTGGAGGCTGGAGTTGGTGGATTAACTGTTTCAGCAGTTCATCCATGTTTGCAGACTCTGGTTTTGACACTGCCGCAGCTTTTACCCAGGACATGGGATTTCAGCAAAATGTCTGTCAAACGTGTGTGTGTCTCTTTTGCGTCCGCTGCCCGCTTCCGAAGCACCATATGTGAGGGGGACCAGCAAACAGGTAGGCAGCGTGGGCTTCAGTGGACAGAGACAGTGACACAAAATTCAAGTTCAAGTCCAAGTTCAAAAAAAAGCCTTAGCTTCAGGCTAACAGAAAATAAATACCTGCTCGGCTGAGCACTCACTAGACAAAGTCTTCCCTGACTAAATCCCCTTTAAACCAGCTCAGTATTCACAGCCAGGTTCCTTTGCACGGGTCTTTCCTCTGGACACAGAGTATACAGCAGACAGCGCACAGGCCTGCAGACCCAGGCTTTATAGGCCGGACACCAGCCTCACCTGGTGCGTGGGAGTGGCCACCCGCCCATCTCTTTGACCACTCCAGAAAAGCCGACCCAGAGCAAAAGCGGTTTGGAACCGCTTATACCAAACATGTCAGTAACATATCGTTAAAGGACACACAAACTGTCGGCTTCCCTTCACCGAGACCAGGCTTCCGGTGACACGCATTACTCCACATACTCCCCAAGGCCGCATAGGAGAGCATTCTAGGAGAAATATATCTTCCGTCAACAATGCCGCCCGTCACTGTCTCACAATACATACACACTCCGTTGTGTATACACCTTCCCTCCCAATTAGGTAAGTAAACCCCCGAAACTTACTTTTTAAGGCAAGTTAAAGTAAGAAAAAATCACTTACCTGTTCCGGGCTGTCCCCATGCAGCTGGGTCTTTCAGCTTCCATCCTGTGCAGGGCGACATGATGCGCTGATGTCATCGCGCCGGAGCGTGATGATGTCACTAGACAGCGCCGCGTACTGTCTTCTGCACAGATGCGGTCTCCTGAAGCCAGAGGGCTGTAGGAGTAAACAGTGGTATGGAGAGCCGGGGCGTCTTGCTGCTCTACTACCCCCTCTCCCCCCCCGTCCCTCGTAGCGCGCACAGTAAGCCGGCGGCAGCCGCAGCAGAGAACGTTACTGAGCGCAGCTGGCTGCCGCACACACAGCACCACTGAGTAGTGGCGCGGCGCCACGCTTCACTGCTCACTCAGTACCGCATTGAAGCCCGGCAGCAGCGGAGAACTTAGGGAGGCGGGAGCTTTAAATAGTAGCGCGGTGCCGCATCTACTGTCTCTGATCAGCAATGCGGCGCCGCGCTACAGTGTTGATCAGCCGCCGGCCGGGGACTGCAAAACATTCGGGGCATTAGATTCGGGGCACGGGCCCCGGATGATAATGCCTAGCGACGCCCCTGGCGTACAGTGCTGGATGGTAGGTCCAGACGACATGTTAGAGAAGATCTCTATATGTATGTATAGTTAGTGGCCGGACTGCCTAGGTTTTCGTTTGTTTTGTTTGGCCTGGTGTTGGAGTGCCTTATGTTGGTGTGCCTACCTTTCTACCAAAGGACGGCGATCCATGAGCTGAATGACCTCTGGACTGATCCAATATGGCGGCCAAACATGAGTGAGGCATCACAATGTTTATTTTTATTACTATTTGTATGGCAGTAAGTGATGACATTCCATTTGGAGCGTTATCTCTTCTACTGCATACACGATAGAAACTGACTAGCATGCGCAATAGATAATTATGTGCTGGGAATGCGCGCCAGTCAGCAGGCCGGCCAGCACTGCTATAGTGTAGCTGCCGAGCACAGTGTCTCAGTACTCTGTATTGTGGGATGTTTTGTTTGGGAAGGGCTGCGGTCAGCTACACTATAGCAGCGATGACCATGTGATGTAAAACCAAAACGATAATTGCTGTAACAAAAAATTATGATACCAGCAGAATAATACTGACCAGCAGAACAAAGATAACATGTCACTTATACCACATAGTCAACTATGACCCCCCCCCACCTTCAAAGAAATCACAATGCAGTTACGTTTTTTCTCCATTCACTCTAAGAATTTTTTTGGGGGGTTGGGGATGAGGGGCAAACACTTTGACTATATCAGGCCCTGAAATTCCTGATGGCAGCCCTGGTACACAGTCACATCTGGTACACCATGCTCGCTTACAACCTTTTTGGGG
>JAODAL010061561.1:0-20247 GCA_025379985.1 Phyllomedusa bahiana | reverse complement strand
TAGTCAAGCCCATGAAACTAAAATGGTGGTTAAAAGGGAATCCTTTTTCCGGCACTTTTTAAATGTGGGGGTCATCAGGTTTGGGGCTCATGCTGTGGCCCGGACGGGTTTATAGTCAATGTTCCAGTGAAACTAAAATGGGGGTTGAAAGACTCCTTTTCCACCCACTTTTTAAATGTGGGGGTCATGCAGGTTTGGGGCTCATGCTGTGGCCCAGGACAGGTATTGTCAAATTCCAGATAAACTCAAATCGAGGTTTAAAGACTCCTTTTTCCGGCACTTTTTAAATGTGGGGGTCATGCGGGGTTGGGGCTCTTGCGGTGGCCCAGGACAGGTATATCAATGTCCATTTCAACTAAAATGGTGGTTGAAAGACTCCTTTTTTTCCGGCACTTTTTAAATGTGGGGGTCATGCAGGTTTGGGGCTCATGCTGCTTTTCCAGGACAGGGATATTCAATGTCCAGTTCAAGTAACATGATGGTTAAAATCATACTGCTTCTGGCCACTTTTTAATTTGTGGGTGATGCAGGTTTAAGGGTCGGCTGTGGTACAAGACAGGGATGTAAATGGTCTGTGACTTTTTTTCTGTGACTTTTATAACCTAAGTGTGTTGCCTAAGATGTAAGCACGTATCCATTTGACTGTTGTGGATGTTAATTTAAAGCTTCTCCAGCCTTGTTTGGGGTAATAATGAAGGTGTTGTTGCTCTCCCATAGACTTTAATGGTCATCGCGCATAATCGATGCTCACTATCGAAAAACCTTATTGATAGCGGCCGACTATCGACTATCGATCGATCTCGATAGCCAACGCAATCGCTCAACACTACAGGTTAGTGATTACAGACACATCACAGCAGGCTAGAAATAAAATAAAAGGTGTTAGAATAGCCTGTCAGTGAATGGAAACTTTGGTTTTGATCTTGCGTGTTGCACCTGCATGTGACCTGTGGTGTGCTGGCTATTACTATATGTCAAATACACATGTTTGGAACATTACTAATGTGCCAAAGATCCACGGCGTGCCAAACACAGATGTGAGGCGCCTCAAACCTTATGCACCATTTATGACCACACATTCATCACGGGAAAAAAGATGCGAAAAATTGTGTAGAGGTGCCAAGTTTCATACATGCCACCCAAGGTGTGATACTCGGAAGAGTATCAGTGAACCTCACTCTACTCCACTTTTCTTTTCAACATAAATTTTTATTGAAACAATTTCTTACAATACGGCAAAAAAAAGAAGCATCATCATAACACACCTTATAAAGACACAAAGAACTGACGTTAAAAAATTGCTAATTGGTTATCATCTGAGGTATCACATGTTGTGAATTAATTTGGTGCCACTTCACCAATCCACAAGAATTGGGAAGAACCCCATTGTTGGTTTTTTGTGCATCATTGCCATATGTTATCTTGTTTTATTCTCTGATGAACCCTATTGGACTATGGATGGGGGGAAATGCGTCGGGATATGGCAGCTTCTTCTCTTAATTATGTGTAGAAAAAAATATTGCACAATTTTCTAAAGATATCTCCTAATTCTAGAGTCAGGGATAAATATAGGGTGAGCCATCAATATATGGGGCCGTCCTTTTTGGGATGACAACTAAATTTTTCCAGGAGGATTGAATAGGGAAAGTTTAGGAATTGTATGTTGGATCATTTTCCCTTTTTTCCTGGACTAGGAAAGGAATTCATGTATGGCTATATCTGGGTCAACAAACCGTGAGTAAAGAATAAAGATTTGACTCTATCTGAGCTGTATATGTTGTGTAGGGATTGGTGTGTTTAGTTTTAACATACATTTTAAAGAATTAATTAAAGGTTATTTTTTAGTGAGGGCCTTATTGGTAATTGTTCTGTGATTTTTGAATTAATTTGGTGTACAAACAATATTCTATTAATCAACATAAAAACAAACGTAAAAACGATGTTATACTTAAAGAAACATTATAATTAAGAAAAATGTGCTCTAATTTACAAGAAAAAATAAAGTTAATAACTCAACATGTTATCCACTTTTTGAAATCACACCTGAGAGTCAGGTGGGAGATGGGGTGACAGAACCAGCCTTAGTCCAAAAGAGGGTCCATTTTCTCCATATGTAGGTTGCCCATTCTACCTGCTATTTGTTTCTCTTTTGTGTAGTTAAATTGAATGAAATTTTGACTTCAGGTCACTCTGCTCTACTTTTGAACCATATTACCAGTGTAACAACATAGCATGGATACTATTAATTGTTACTAAGCAAAAGCCTGTTTTAACAATGCTTTGTGAAAACATATTGTATTTTTACAGCTTTGGTCATTTATGTATGTCAGAGTCAGATAGGTTCTGAGGATTTACTAGCAGTGCACTAAAAGCAGAGTCCAGATTTTACCAGGATGATACTAAAAAGCTTGATGCAAAAGAGACAGTGTCTGTATTAACCCCACCACAACTGGATGGTTTAACTGCATTACTGAATGCTCAAGGTGCATTTCAGAGTGGTCACGGGAAAGTCACTTTATGACCCAATTTTAGTTTTCAAAATGTTATATGAAGGTCGTCCACTGTTTTGTATCCATCCATCATACACACCGGGTGAGTTGTGTTTGCTTTAGAAATGGTCAATGGTATTATATTGCCCAGTCTGCATTACAATTAGACTTGGCAAACCTCTATTTGGAGCTTGTATGGCAGCTGGATGGTGGTATACGATTGCCATGTTTAATTATTTCAAGTGTTTCATAGTTTCATAGTTTCATAGTTTGTAAGGCTAAAAAAAAGACAAGTCGTCCATCTAGTTCAGCCTGTTGTGCTAAGGTGTTGATTTCTTAGTTGTATTGAAATAATCTTAATGGTGTGTAATAAGTATTAGCCATAGATCTAATTGTCGGTGATGGAAAGGTACCACAGAGGCCCGCCCCGCTTCCCATGTCTTAGGAGAGCAAGCAAGAACTTTAGGGCCAGGCCTTCCAGTTTATGTACTGCCGGAGAGTGGCAGGAGCGTAGGTGACTGAGAATCGCACCACTGGAAAGTTACTGGAATTAGACCAGCGTGCTGGCATGGAGTCCATTTTAGAGATTTGGACCCAGGAAGTGCTGATTTTTTGAAGTATTAATCATCTGGATTAAATAACATGAGAATTTTATAGATTTGATTGTTATGGATGTACTTATTGTTTGTCTTTGTTTTACAAACAGAAGGGTTTTTAACCCCTTTCTGACATTGGATATACCTGTATATCCTAGCGGGAAGTGACTGTATGCAAATGGACATACAGGAACATCCTGGACATCATGCGGGCTCTCAAGCAGAGCTCGCATGATCGCAACATGGAACCAGCTGTATATTACAGCTGGCCACATGCTGCATCACCGAGCATAGTGATTGACAGTTGACATGGAGAGCAGTACACAGCACTACTGCTGTGTACTGCTCTCCATTGTAACAGTGATCTGTACAGTTCTCTTCATAATTATGCAGAACAATTTAGCAGCGCTGTGCTTGATCATTACAGCGTCACTCAGCATGTGGTGAGAGGAGCCTGTGACACCCCTGACTTAGGGGCCAGGCCACAATTGACCACTGTGAAACCTATGCTACACCAATATCTGACTGCTCTTGGGCTGTTGAAGAGAACCTCTTTTCCATCTTGTACCTCTTGGCAGCTGTGAGCACCAAGTGGCAATCACATGTGCGAGTCTCGGGGCCCATAAGAGAATCCTCTGGTTGTCCAGTAAGTCAGTCGGATGCCATTTTTGCATTAGGTTTTGAAAGTCTCATTCAAATGTATTATATTGTAAATTATCACATACTACCACCCCACCACATGCTTTTTAAAAAATCTGTAAGTTGCAGTTGCATACTTCCATTGCTGATTAAACATATTCATAAATGTTTCACATACTATATTTTATGTAGGCTACAATATTATAATCTGTTAATAGCCTCTGTTATCAATGTATGAAGCGTTTCTATATACTGTGGTAGCAAGGGGGAACTGCTAAAGCGCTTCTAGAGAAGACTGGTCTCCATATCAAACTTTTGGATGACCCCCTGCCAGTCCCTACCCTGACCACAAACAATTACAAGGACCTCATAATAATATTCATGCAGTAACTAGATAACATAAGGAGCAAATACTTCACCATACATATCACCATCATACTGCTATCAAACAAATCCCACTATACCAAGACCAATATTACCAATAACACTAATACATAAGGACTCGAATATACCATCAGACTATAACCACCATATAGTGGCTGAATAATACTCCTATACTATCACTGAATAATGATCAGTATACAAAGACCAATAATACCTCTATAGTGGTAAATAATACCTATATAGTGGTAAATACCAGTTATACACAGGCTCTGCAGATATATAAGTGAACACAGGGCAGTTACATCTTGTGATTCACAGGTGACATTTTTCTGACGAGTCGTTCACTTTCCCCTTTCTTTTGGTCCAGACCTCCATGATGGCCACAAATCATCCATACAGATTTGAACACAATATCTTAGAATCCTCACTTTTCCAGCACCTCCCTCACTGTCCCCCTCTTCTGTAAAAACTTCCCAGGGGTGAGAGAGTAGGTATAGGCCACAGTTTAGAGGCTCAGTCTCTTAGAGGGGTGGAAAGGAACAGAGAACTAACCCACTGGAGGCTGTACCTCTCAGACTCATATTATCAGGTAGGTAGGTAGGAGCTTCAGGTGGGTACGTAGGCAGGGCCCCAGGTAGGTGTATAGGCCCCAGGTAGATAGGTAGATCCTGGTTAGGTAGGTTGGTAGGCCTTAGTTAGTTAGTTAGGTAGGTTGGTAGGGTCCAGGTAGGTAGGTAGGTAGGTAGGTAGGCAGTAGTTACTCCCCAGGTAGGTAGGCAGTAGACAGAAAGCTAGATAGGTAGGTTATAGGTCGTCCCCAAGTAGATGGGTAGGTAGGTGGGTCCTGGATAGCTAGATAAGTAGGCCGCAGGTAGCTAAGTAGAAAGGCTGTAGGTAAGCCACAGGTAGCTGGATAGGTAGGCCCCCAGGTAGCTAAATAGCTAGGCTGTAGGTGGGCCTCATGTAAGTAGGTAGGAAAGTAGGCTATAGGTGGGCCCCACATAGATAGATAGGAAGGCCAGACCCCATAGTATAAAATAAAAAAATGATTAACTCACCTCTCTTCCCTTTCCCCCCATATGAGAAGCGGCAGGCCAGCTTCTCCAAGTGGAGCCCAGCGTAGGCAGCACTTTGATGTGACATCATGGTGCCACCTATGTCAGCACTAGCGGCGGACACCTGGTAGGCTTAAGGCCTCAAGTCTTAAACCTACTTGCCGAAGAGCGGAGCAGATCACCAGTAATGCTCTGTTAAGGACTTTAACTGTTTGAGTGTTTCTGGTTAATCAGGCCACGCAGTTCCAGGAATCGAGGTCATTAGCCCTCACACTCCTGGGCCATGCATTCAGAGGTGGGATGTGCTGGGCCCCATGTGGTGGCAGGCCCCATAATAACCACTACCGTTGTTACGGCAGTACTTCTGCCACTGGTAGCAGAATTTGCTGAGAAATCAGGTCATTATTTGTCAGATTTTGTCCAGCAGTGAGTTCAGAGTTGTGTTGGTAGATGATCATTCAAGTGTACACCAAAGTAATTGGTAGAATTAACGGCAGGGGCATAACTAGAGAAGTCTGGACCCCATAGCAAACTTGCTCCTACAACAACTACAAATGTTAAGCAGAACATTTTAATAATAGTCATTCACTTACTAAATAACACAAGTAGCAAATATCTCCCCAAACATAACAACATCATACTGCTACCAAACAAATCCCACTATACCAAGACCAACATTACTAATAACGCTACTACATAAGGACCCGAATATACCACCAGAACACAACCACAAATTATCACCACATAGTGACTGAATAATACCCCTTTACTATTACTGAATAAGGATCAGTATACAAACACCAATATTACTGCCATATACTAATCATATAGCAGTAATTACCAGTGTACATAGGCTCTGCAGACTGTATATTACTACCATACAGTCAGGCGCGGACTGAGAACCTGCCCGACCGGGCATATTCCCAGCGGGCCACGGAGCTGGGACACATGTGGGCCGCCCGACGTTATGCTTGCGCAGCGCTTCCACGGGCCGCTAAGGCAGTGCTACGCGGCCGGAACTTTGACATGCGGCCGCAGATGAGTCGCAGCAAGAAATATCAGTCCAGACTCTAGCAGCACACAGTTTATTCATGGGGGCTGCGGCCACTACAACTGCAACTGCCGCACTTGGGGAATCTGACTGCTGCCACAGTGTCACTCACTTATAGAGGTGGGCTGCGCCTGCGGCCACTACATAGGGCCTCCGACTTCTGCACCACAACTGAGGGCCGCCGCAGTGAGCAGGGATGCTCTGCAGCGGCCTGAGTTGCCTGCAAGTATATAAGTCTGCCTTCGGTCACTAAGGAGGGGCCGCCAGCCGCCGCGCCCCACAATTGAGGGCCGCAGTGCGCCGGAAAGCTCCGCAGCGGCCATAGCTAGTCTGTCTTGGCTGGCAGGGTGATGTCACTGATGTGGTCACATGTCAGGAGGAGGGGCAGGACGTACACGCAGGGAGTGGGGAGGGTGGAGGCCAGCTAGCTCCCAGTGAACAATAGAGATGTTCACTGGCTTCATCTCCCCAGTCCTACAGCCTTACCCATGCTGAACGCGCCTCTGCCTCTCCAGTAAGCAGGCTCTGCTGCTGCAGGATTTCCTCCAATAGTAAGTATCTTGTAGCTTCACTGCTTGGGGTCTTGCCACTTGTCAGCCTGATAGTAGGAAGGCAAGTCCCAAGAAAAGTAGGTTCATAGCTACCTACCTCTCTTGGGCCTTGTTCTCCTACGTACCTCCCTTGGTTCCCGTTCTTCTACATACCTCCCTTGGTGCCCGTTCTCCTACATACCTCCCTTGGTGCCCGTCCTCCTACATACCTCTCTAGGTGCTCACCCGCCTGCCTACGTAGCTCCCTTGGTACCCGCCCACCTGCCTACATAGCTCCCTTGGTGCCCACCCGCCTACATACCTCCCTTGGTGCCTGTCCGCCCACCTACATACCTCACTTGGCGCCCACTTGGCTACGTACCTCCCTTGGTGTCTTGCCCGTCCACCCACGTACTTCCCTTGGTGCCTGCCCATCCGCCCACATACCTCCCTTGGTGCCTGCCCATCCGCCCACATACCTCCCTTGGTGCCTGCCCATCCGCCCACCTACCTCCCTTGGTGCCTTGCCGTCGACCACGTCCCATTGTGCCATCGCCACGTACTCCCTTGGTGCCCGATTGTCCGCCTACGTACCTCCCTTGGACCCCGCCCACCTACATACCTCCCTTGGTGCCTGCCCATCCGAATACATGGGCTGCCCGCCCGCCTATTTGGGCTGGTGGGACCTGTGTGCCAGGGCTGCTTTTGAGTCCCAGTCCGGCCCTGCATACAGTGACCATACAGTGGTAGAGACCAGTGTACACAGGCTCTGCAGACTGTATATTACCTCCATACAGAGACCATATAGTGGTAGATACCAGTGTACTCAGGCTCTGCAGACTGAATATTACCACTATATAATGACCACATAGTGGTAAATACCATTATATACAGACTATACAAACTGTATATTACCACCATATAATGAATATATAGTAGTAGACACCAGTGTACATAGGCACTTTGCAGACATATAAGGGATTATAGTGCAGTTACATCCAAGGACTTACAAGTGACGCTTTTCTTTTCCATCCGGTCCAGATCACCACTATAAATGGAGAATGGATACAGGCCGTAGTTTAGATTCACAATCTCCTAGAGGGGTGAAGAGGAACAGAGGACTAACCCTCTGGAGATTGTGCTACAGTTATGGCCTGTAACCCTCAGAATCATATTACCTGGTAGGTATGTAGAGGCTGCAGGTGGGTAGGTGGGTTTAGCAGGTTATATCAATGCCTATTGGACACAATCTATCTATATTATATGCATGACTAGGGAAAATAGATATTGTAGACCCAGAGGGACACATCAAACTTAAAACTGCTAAATGAAGCACTGACTGGGCAGTAAAATAAAATAAGTGTGGTTTAAAAACAGCAGGACAAGTATCGGCAATGAAAATGGCTTGTCTTATGTGGCTTCATTTTATCCTGCATAATCACTCATATGTATGCAAGGCATCCCTGGAGCAGTGAAGTAATGCAGTAATAATCAGCAAGGCAATAAGTAGAGAAGATGACAGAGGATCAAATAAGGTTAACAGATGACTCTGGGTCAGGAGGGAATGCTTGTTCATTTTAATCTGCCATCTGCAGCCCGGATTTTCTTTAAAAATAAAAAAAGGATAAAACAGGGAAATAGCCATCTGAGAACGCAACTGAATACATTGCATAAATCTTATCTCAAAGGACTTGCCTATCCATTTTATAAGCACATGAAGTGACTGGAGCAGGGATATAAGACAAAACTACGTATACATGTACATATCTGTTAATTAGACCCTACAAACTGTTGTAATCTTAAATCCCCAACTTAATGACATGGAAGAAGTCTTATTGTTTAAACTCACATGTTGGATCTGTAAAACACTAGTATCATCGCAAATGTTTCTAATAAAGCCAAGACGGTTAAATGGTATCAGTTTTTAGATATTCACAAGTCATGATCCACCCTATTGTCTTCAATGGAGTTTATCAGGGTTCTGATATTATTAACAGCAAGAAAGGCCCGGCAAAGTGCACTATTTTTATTATTGTCAAAAATTATAGTGATCAGAGCTTTTGAGGAGTGTTCTGTGATTAAAAAAATGTTGTCAGTTCATCAAGGCATGATAAAAAACAGAAGGAAAAACTTGATCCTTGTAATCTCCCGTTCAGTCTTCACGTGATCATGCAGCCAATAATAAGCCGCAGCGGTCATATGCGGTGTATCCTGCATATGACCACTGATGCTTGTGAATGGCTCCAGGGTCACATAAAGGCTGAATAGTGATGTCATCTGCCACGATCACCGGGACAGCTGCATTGCTGGAACAAGAGGCATTACAAGGTACATTATTTGTTTTTCCTTCTATTTTTATCATGTCCTGATGGACTAATGAGCTTCTTTTAATCACAAAACATCCTTTTAAATATTTTATAGTAGCAAAATTAGCATGTGATTATCCTGAAGAAAACAGCACTGGGAATATGTGGAGGAATAGTCGCCTTATACAGTATACAGCATGTTTACAATAGTCAATATCCCATTAATTATCAATTCTCAAGAAAGTCATTCCAAATCAATAAAATGTCAGAGTAATCACATTTAAATTATAGTTGCACCTTTTTATTACAACTGGTTTGTATGCATGGTTTTCTCATCCTGTGAATGATGACTATTGGATATAGTTGTACTTTGTAGTCTTGATCCCTTTCTGTCCTCTTAAATAAAAAAACAAGCTAAGGGCTTGTCCCCATGGCACAGGTTATTTGTCGGTTTTTCAGATGGTTTGCGGTTTTACAAAACCGACAAGCAACGCTTCCCCACAGACTTCAATGTAAAATCCATGCAGCAGTCTCCACTGCACGGATTTTGTGTAAAAAAAGTCCAGCGGTTTGCCCGCTTTTCGGGCAGAACATGAACATGTTGGTGCGAAGGGAGAGGGCTTGAATCCGCAAACCGGAGAAAAGCCATCCTACTGCATGCCAAAAAAAGACCAAATAGACCAGTATTTGGTCTTTGCCATGTAAATACAGCCTAAAAGTGCACTCTCTATGCCAAAGGCTCATTAATATACAACCTGTTTTTGATGCCATTGTGCACTCTGGCATTCCAAGCCATTGGCAGGATTGTGCTGTCACAGCCTATCGCTGCGCACAGAACATAGATAGGAGGGGAATATCTAATCATAAACCGTCTCACAGAAAGAACTAGAATTAATTTTCTAGTTCCTATCTTGGAATTGAAATTTTCAGATTTTTAATGTATATCTAATAAAGGTTATCATTTTAAGGGAATATTTTTGTTCTGTGTCACAGCCTATCCTACATTGTGACAGGTATCTTACAAAATCAGTTTCTTGTCTCTAAAAGCCGCTGGTCAAACATCTCATATCCTTTACCGTTGCTAGGAAACCCTTATGATACAATTAGTTACATCATAATGATTCCATGAGCCAAGAGTGGAATTGCTGGAATGGAGAGCTGTTGGTTTAACACAGGTTGGACCGAACTTGTGAAAAAATTTAGTTTGGGCATCCTGAATTGAAATATTTTCTCTTGCCCTATTCCTATCTCTAATCATAACTGTAACCATAACTCTAACCCTAAGTTAGGGTTACAGTTGTTTAAGTGGCTTCAGAGGCTTAACTGGTCTGGCAACGTGACTCTCTTGTTGCAGCCTCCCTTCTGGTCTGATGACCTGTCTGAAATTACATCTGTTTATGTCACTAAAGGTCCAATGTTATAGTAACTTGAATTTTTGTTGGACACATAGTCTGGCATTACTTCCGATTACTAAAACATTAAGCCTATGTTGTAGTCATTGAAAGTGATGTTTGACTCGAACTCTTGCATCTCTTCTGGTTACCATAATAGTGGGCCTATGTGATGGAACATCAGACCAGAAGCCAGATCTAACTGGTGTGTCATGTCATCAGATGTGTAGATCAACCCCCTAAAACACCTTAGTAAGGGTTAGGATTATGTTCACAGTTATTTTTTTTGAGTGAGATTTGCCAAAAATCAATTCAGGCCAGCCCAAAGTGCTTAGATTCGACCCAAATCTGAAGCGTAACACTAGCCAAGAGGGTCTGTAATTTTCTCTGCATGCATGTGTGTACAGAACATCAAAAACATTTATTAAATGGGTTGTGACCAGATATTATATAAATGCGAAGACAACAGTGAAAGACAATGAATATTAGTCTAAATTTTAAATTACTTTAAAGGTATTTTTCCCAAGCTTTTTTTGGGGGGAACGTACTTCGGCACATAATTGTGCTGCTATGCGCCCAAAATACGCTCCGCAAACATGGTAAATTCATAGCACTTTTAATTTTAAACCAAAAATTTTCCCTACAGTATGCCCCGGGGGAAAACAAAAAAATAGGAACACTGTTGCCTTTTTAAAATTTGTGCAGCGACCGTAAGGGATTTTTAAACAGCAGATGAAAATGCGGCTTGTGCACGGGTTTACAAACACAAAAGCCTTTTGAAAAACCTAAATACTTTTAACAAAAAGTAAATACAGTAAACTGATAAAAATAAAAAACGGGTTTTTTTTTTTTTTTTTTAAATAATAAATTTTTAAAAAAAAAAAAAAAAAAAATTTCCCCTCCTCCCCCCCAAAAAAAATTAGATACCCCCAATCTGAAACATACCCAAAAAGTAAAAAAAATTTAAAAAGGTTTTGGGTATTGGGTTAAGGCCAAAACTTTAAATAGGGTTCATCTATCCCAAATGTACACTCCCCCATTTACAACAGAAAACCACGGGCCCCATTTTTTTTTTGGTCTGTTCTCTAACTGTTTAAACATCTATTTAAAAGGGGTTTTTAAAATAAAACCAAAAAAAAAATTTGGAGTCTTATTTTTTGGGTGCTACCCCCCCAAAATCAACCTAAAACCTTTCCGTTCAGCACAACAAATTAGTTTTCCCAGTAGAAGTAAAAGTGGGCACGGAAACAAGGAAGTGACTTAAACTTGCCACGCCTCTATTTGGGCTAACAGCCCTAACACCCCTGAAATAGGCGGGTCTGAGCAGTTTCCCCGGACGAGTTTGTTTGGACGGGACGGCCGTGATGACGCTTTCCCGCCTTTTGTCAGGCAGAAAGGAAACTGCTCGGGGGGGGGAAGGATGTAAGGTGGGGGTAAAATTTTTAAAATTATTTTAAATTGGCTTTTCTATACACCTCCCTCCTGGGGGGACCTATAAAATTACCTACCGCCTGGGGGGTCCTATATATATCTGCCGAGGGGACTTTAAATCCCTTTCCCTAACTGAGGGGGCCTATATCCCTTTCCTTTTGGGGAACTTAAATTTTACCTGCCTAAAGGGGAACTATATAAACCGCCTGTTTAAGGAACCTATAATACCTCCCCAAACGAGGGGACCTATACACCTAACAACTGAGGGGCCCCTAAAAAATTACCTACTGAAAAGGGGGACCCTATTAAATTCCTATCTTAGGAAGGGAGCAAATATTTTGGCCTATTTAAAAATTTGGGGGGATTTATAAAACCACCTAACTGAGGGTCCAATAAAATTCCTACGTAACTAGCGCCAATTGAGCTCCCCTAACTGGGGGGAAAGGTAAACATGCCTACCTAACTGGGGAAAGGGCCTATACACCCACCTAACTAGGGGACCTAGCCCAAACCAAAAAGGGGGAGGGGGGGCCCCCTTTAAAAAAAAAATTTTTTCCAAAACTGGGGGGAACCTATAAATTTCCCATTTTTAGGGTCCTATACACCCCCCAAACTGGGGGGAACTATAGAGCTTCCTATCCGATGGGGGGGCCATAGAGCTCCCCTAACTGGGGGGATTTAATATACCTAAAAGGTAAGGACTGCTGAAAAAGGGGAGATTCTAAGATGGTTTGTGGGGATAAATTCAAGATGATTCACCCCCGGGGATAATAAACCAGGGGCGGCCCTTTTTTGAAAGGAAAAAAAAAAGGGGGAAGATGACTACTTTTTCCTGCATGGTCCCACAGTTGGTTGGCATTGGAGCTCGGTTGGGTGCCCTTTAAAGAGACATTAACAAAGCTACGGGCAAGAGGGCCCCGGGAGGTCATTCCTGACATCTATCCCCCGGAGGAGGAAAGGGGGAACCACCATTCACTTTTTTACCTGTAGCCATGTGGGGGGGGGGCACATAGTTTTGCTTTTTTAAAACTTTTTTTACTTTCCTGTCTAAATTTGCCTCCTGCAGAATTTTCCCTCCCCCAAACTTTACAGAAAGTTTTCCCAGGATTAGGGTTTAAACTCTTTTTAAGGGCCCCCCCTACCAAATTTAACTACCCCCCTACACTAATTTTTGGCCGGGTTTAAAAAAGGGGAATGCTTGAATAACAATATACAGCATTACATAAGTACATTATTTGGGAACTACGATCATTTTAACAAATACTCAGTGAACAGAAAAAAAAAAAAGATTTAAAAAACTACTTTATTTTTAAATTTTAACGGGCCATAAAAAGTCGGAATTTGTCTTTGGCCCAACACCTCACTTTTGAAATAAAGTTGGAATTAAAGGGGGAAAAAGTCATATTACACCCTAAAAGGGAAAAATTTTTCTGTTTTTGGAGGGGGCCCGGGCAACCCAAGGGACGGGCTGCGGGCACACCCCTTTCCGGGAGCGAGACTCCGCGTCCTTTCCCCGGGCCATGGGCCCCTCGCTCCCCTTACCACCCGACCGCGCCCCTTTTCCTCCTCGCCCCCAAGTGCCACCCCGGTTTTCCCTTAAAATTTTTAAAGGGACAGCCCCCCGGGAAAATTGGGGCCATTCCCGGGCCGCTGACCCTACATGGGGCCTCCACCCCCGGCGCCCACTAGCGGATTTTTAGTGCCTATCAGCCTTTAGAAAAAAGCGCCCTTGTGCCTTGTCTGTTTTCCCGTGTACCTTCCTGTTTCCCCGTCCCCCCACCAAAAAACCTCGCCGACTACGTTTACGCTCACTCCTGTACCATTTTCTCCCTTTGGCCCCACCGTAACGGGTAAAGCCGGGTTGAAGAAAACCTGAAATTTTCCCCGCCGAAAAGTCCATCGCGCTTTGGGGGGCGGCCCCGGTTAAAAAACCCGGGTTCTACTTAAAACTCTGTTTCCCCTGGGTGGCTTAAAACCAAACCTTTGTGGGGGCCCCCGGGATCCACAAACCTAAAAACCGTAAACAATAAAAAATAAAAACCCAAAACAACTTACCCTGACACAATTTGCTGCAGAAAGGAATTTATTTTTTAAAAGAAAAACTGGAAAAACACTTTAAAACCCGCTTTATAAACCCTGGTATCAACAAATTTCCCTACTGACCCACAAAATAAAGAAAAACTTTTCCCATTAATATCACAAAAGAAAAGTTTCCAAAAAAAAACCCCCAAAAAAATGATTTTTCCCCCAACCCACCCGTTTTTTTTTTATTAGTCAAGCCCCAAAAACCATTCCAATTTCTCATGGGCCCCCAAAGGAAAAATATTTTGGCCCACCCCTGAAATGGGGTAAAGGGGCCCAAATACAGGCGGGGTTTAAAGGTGGGTTTTATAGGGCCCAAAAGGCAGGAAGGGGGGGTTTTTAGGGAGAATGGGGGGCCCAAAAAATAAAGGCAGGAATGATTTAGTTTAGGGAAATGGGAGCCCAAATGGTAAAAGGCGGGGTTTAGGTAGGGAAATGGGGGCCCACAAAGGTAGGCGGGTTTTAGGGGGGTAGGGGGGCCCCAAAAAGGGTGGGGCATTTTTTTAAAGGAAAGGGAAAGGGGGCCCCAAAAATGGGTAGGGGCAGGGTTTAGGGGGGGGCCCTGGGGGCCCAAAAAGGTAGGGGGGCGGGACCCAAACTAGTGTTAAAAGAAAAAAAGAAAAAAAAAAATTACCTGTCCCAAATACCCCAGCGCAAAGAAGGGGCCCGGGAAAGCTTGACCCCCGGCACAAAGGTGAAAATATACCACACTGTGGGCCACTGCGGGAAGGGCTAAAGGCTGTGAAAAAAATTTTGGGGCCGGGGGGGGAAGCGGTTTATTGGTATTTTGGGGCGGTGGGGGGTTTGGATTTTGAGGGGGGGCGGGGGAAGGGACAAATTTTGTACTGGGCTGGGGGGGGAGTGGATATTGTAAAAGGGTTGGGGGGGGAAGGGGAATTGGTTTGGTTGGGAGGGGTTTTAGGGGGGAAATTGTATGTGGGATGGTGGGGGGAGCGGATATTGTATTTGGTGGTGTTTAGTGCCAGGGGCTGTTTTTTAGTCAGAAAACTTCCCCCACAAATTAAAACCCTCAACAGCTCCAAAAATAAAACCCAAAAAAAATAGTAACATAAAAGCATGATTTTTTTTTTAAGTGACAATTAAAAATTTTCCCGAGGTTAAAAGGGGCATAAAAGTTGGATGGGGGTTTAAAAAAAAAAAGGGAAAACTTACCAATAACCCCGAGCAGCAAAAGTTCTAGTCACGCCACTGCCCAAATATGATTTTGCCTAAGAGCTACCTAGAGCACAAAACAGGGGTAGCAGGATGGTGGTACCCGTAAAGGCCAAAGAGCCCTCAAAGCGGCCTTTCTTCTCCCTTTCTGCCCCCTTTCAGGGTGTGTGATATATGACTCAAAAATTTTGGGATTGCATTTCTGCCCCAAAAAGTTTTTATTTTGCCCACCTTATTTTGTGGTAAAAATGCAGGGATTTTTGTCCCGAGGGCAGGTAAAATTTTTTTATAAAAGTACTGTTAAGGTCACGGGCCCCTTCACCCTCTCCCGGGTCGAGGGCACATTCGTGGGCCCACTGCCGACGGCGCCCAAAACCCCATGTCGGGTCACGACACTTCGGGTTCCCCCCCGCCTGTCCCCCCCGCCCACTTATCCGGCTGCACCCTGCTGCAGTCTTTTGTTCGCGGGGGCGCGGCTCTGCCCCCCTAGGGCAAAGGCCCCCCGGCCCACAGTTTAAAAATTTTAAAGGGCCCCGCTACCGGTAATTCGCTTTTTTTTTTGGTCGCCCCTATTTTAAGCCCCTCTTCCGGTTCCCCTGCTGGGTCTTTAAATGCCTTAAAACCCCTTCTGAGAAAGCTTTTTTTGAAAACTTGTCCCCGATTTCCGGTACCAAACCGTTAGCCTCCGTCCCCTCGACCAGAAAACCCTTTTCCGCTTGTCCTGACCTTTTCCACCCCGTCCCCACAAAAGCCTGCCTGACGATTCTGGGAAACATGGGAAAACCTTGGGGACACTGCAAAACAAGTCACTTTTAAGGGACGACCTGGGAGATCCCCACCGCAGCAAGTCCATCCCGCTTGCGGGGGGCTCTGGGGAAAACCGAGACCCACTTTGATTCCCCCCCTCCCGGCAAAGGCTTTAAAACCATAAAATTTTTGTGGTAACCCCTGATCCACTCTGGGACCCCCGACAGAAGGGGAGGTTTTCCCAAATTCAAATTCCCTTTTAGCCATAGAAAACCCTTTTAGTCCACATGCCCACTTTGTTTTCCCAAAAAAATTTTTTTTTTTTAGATTACTGCAAATTGGGTATATAGGGGAACAAATAAAAAATTTTTTGGGGCCAAGAACCAAATTTTTTTGCCACAATGTAGTGTAGAATGCGCCTTAATCTAAGAACCCAGTCTACTGCAGTCATAAATGGGGGCAAATTTTAGCACAAAAATGAAGAATCAGGTAAACCACTTTTAAAGCAGTTCACCTGTTTCAGTAGTAATGCGTCTGGATTTGCCAAACTGAAGCTAAAATCAAAGCTTCGTTTTGGGTTTTAGTGCCCACAAGCCCCCCAAAAACGCCCTCCCCCCCATTTTCGAGCCTCTGTAAATTTTCCCCGATAATTTTAGTTTTCCTGGTTAAAAATCTAAACGAACGAGGGGTACCTAGTTTTTCGAGCTGAAAAGACACCAGACCCCTTTGGGGCAAACCCGTTTATACATGTCGCCCCAAAAATTTTTTAAAAACCTTTCCCCACATTTTAATAAATATTTTAATAAACCTCATTTTACATATGCCACACATTTCAGGAATACTCTTTATTGTTCATGTATGTTGGTATTATGTTTAGTTATATAACCATACAGTCCTTATATATTGCAACTAACATTGTTACATTACATTTTTAAAAAAACTCCAAAAAAAAATAAGTTTTCCCCCCCCCCCTTTTTTAAAATTTTTTTAGTAAATTTTTAAAATGAAATTTTTTTTCCACTAAATTAAAAAAAGTTTTGTGCAAAGTTTTTTTAAAACCATTTAATGTGGCCTTAAACCCTTTTTACTTCCCCAAAACAAAGCAAAACCCATTTGATTCGTAGCCCAAATTCAATCAGAAAATACAGCTGAACCCTAAGTGAACCTGCTTACAGCTTCCTAAAAGTAAAAATTTATTTCCCCTTTTATTTCCCCTTTTCTCTTATTTGGGAGAAAAATTAAAAAGATAAGAGGGCAACCAAACCTTGCCCCCAATAAATCTATAGCAAGGTGAGAAAGCTAGGTTAATATATTTTAGATACTGAAGAAAAATGACAATAGTTAGTGATTCAAAGGCACTAAGGGCAGATTAATTTGAAGACGTACCATAAAAATACACTCACCTATTTGGGAAAAAGGAAAAAAGGTCTTCCTTTTAAAAATTATTGTTTTTTAAATTTCCATTGTATAATTTTTCAATTTCAAAAACCCCCAAATTTTTTTAAAAAAACTTATCCCTGAATTCCTTTAATTTTTATAAAAAAAACCCAATTTTTTTCAAAAGGGAAACCCAAATTATAAACTATGGGGGCATGCATGAAAACTGTGTAGATGTAAAACTTTTCTGTTTCCCATAGCAACCAATGAGGGCTCCCTTTTAATTTTTTCAAGCATTTAAGAAATAAAATTTGAGCCTGATTGGGTTTCTATGTGCTAAAAAAAAAAAAAATCTTAGATCAGAAAGGTTTTTAACATGTGGCCCTAAATTTTTTTAATGATACTGGGGTAAAGATTCCAAAGGGGGAAATTTTTTTTTTTAAACCCCCTTTGAAATTTTAAAACCATATGCTGGTTATTTTATTGCTGCTGAGTCTGAAAATATCATCCATTTTGTTTTATCAGCTCTACTTTAAGAGTTGTTGATTACAAAAATTCACAAAGGTTTTTGTATTAGTTTTTTTATAAATATGTATGCAGATGAATTTAAAAATTTTTTCCCTTCAAAGTACATTTAGTTTTTTTTTGCATATTTTCTTTTAAAATAAATTTAAATTTTTAAAAGTTTCCAAAAAAATTTCTTTTCCCGTTTCACATAATTTCCAACATTTCTATGGTATAAATTGAGTGACAAAATTTCTTTCATCACAATACTTGGAAAGCCAAAAACCAGATCCCCAAAAATAGAAAATGAAAACGGGGAAAAAGGGGGGTCCCTTTTAAATCAGGGGGACCCCACTTTTAAACCCAAAAAAGGTTCCAAAAATTTTTTGGGCCAAAGGAGGGGGGTTTTTCCCCAAAGATATAGTAAAATTTTTTAAAAAGGGGAAACCCGTCACATACAAATTTTCCCCCCCTTGCTGAGGACAGCACAATCATTTACAGGGATCGTTTCCACGCTGTGTCCCTTATCCCGTAAGATGGGATAGTTTTAAAAAGCATTGAATGCTGAAACGGCAGTAACCTCTTTGGGCCCCTTACCGACATTTTACGCCCAAAGCACAAAACGGGAAAGGGGTTTTTCGCAAATTGACTATGGGGGGCATCTTAGGATCATGTGGGGTTCCCCAAGCTGGGGCAAGGGGAAATTTAAATTAATTACAAGGCAGCAAAGGGAAAAAACGAGGGAGCAAGCTCTCGCTGTCTCAACGGCAAATCATGTAAAGCATCCCAAAGGGGGCTGAAGGGTTTTTATGGGGAATCTGGAAATCTAAAAAAGGCTTTTGGGGGCCGTTTATCTCACAAAACCTAGCCCGCCAGTTTTGAAATTTCAAGGGAAACGTAACAGCGATCTTGTAAATTGCTGAGTCCAAATCCCCCCAAAAAGGGGAAATAAAAAAAAAAAATGAAAGGGGGAAAAAAATAAAGACACAAACACAAATCAAAAAAAAACCCCCTTACCCCCCGCCTTTTTCCCCCCATACCCGATGTCCCCTTTCCCAAAAAAAATAAAAAAAAAAAAGTAAACAAATTTGGTATTGCCTCATCAAAAAAAGACCTAGCCCAAAAAAATCTGTCAAATTATTTTAAACCCTTGTTACATACTTTCGTAAAACAGGGAAAAAAAAAAAACCCATGGCTCACAACAAAACTGAAGCAAAAAAAATTTTTCTTTTTTAAAAAAAGTGTTTTTATTGTGTAAAAGCAGCAAAACATAAAAAATATATATAAATTGGGTATTTCTGTAATCGTATCGACCTGCTCAGTAAAATTAGCATGTGAATTATACCCTGCAGTGACCACTGTCAAAAATAAAAAACACTACCAGGATAACTGTATTTAGCTCATCCTGTCTCCCAAAATCCATGATAAAAAGTGATTGCCGTTTCGTATGAGACCCAAAACAAGCCCTTAATCAACTCCATATACAGAAAAATATGGCTGTCAGATTTTGATGACATAAAAATGCATTTCTAGTAGTAAAACATAAAAAACTATACAAAATGTATATTGTTGTAATTGTACCAACCCGAATAGTAAAGTTATTATGTCATTTATACTGCATAGTGAACACTGTAAAAATGTAGCTAAAAAACAATGGCGGATTTGCATTTTTTTTTTCCATTTTTATGGCCCAGTGATAAAAAAAAAAACCTGTGAAACACATGTGGGCCCAAAATGCACAATACACTCCTAAATGAGATCCCTGATAGGTTTCACCTGTTTTGTTACTTTGGAGGCCTTGCAAACGCGACATGACACTCACCAAAATTTGCATTCCAAATGCCAAATAATGCTCTCTCCCTTGTATGCCCTGCCATGCGACCAAACAGCAGTTTACACCCACATATAAGGTATTACTGAACTTGGAAGAAATTGTGTAATAAAGTTTGGGGTGTTTTTTTTCCAGATTTCCATGTGAAAATGAGGCATTTTCAGCTAAAGCTGCATATTATTGGAGAAAAAAAAGAATTTTCCATTTTCATAGCCTAATGCAAAAAAAAAAATCTGTGAAACATCTGTGGGGTCATTATACCCACTGCATTCCTGAATAAAGTCCTTAAGGTGCATAGTTTCCAAAATGAGGTCTATTCAGGGGTTTCTTAATTTTTAGCATCTTAGAGTGTCCCCAAACCTGTACTGGTGGCTAAAATCTAACCTAATGAAAATGTGGTTGAGTCAAATAATGCACCAGCCTACATATGGGATATCTCTAAAAACGAAGGAATCAGGGGAATCAATCTGCAAAAAAAGTGAACTTTTAACATTTCCCCTCCACTTTGCTTTAATTTCTGTGAAACTATAAAGGGTTAACAAACTTCCTAAATACGATTTTGAATACTTTAATGGGTGAAGTTTTTTTTTTAAATGGGATTTATTTATGGGGGCTACAGTGGCCCCTCAAACCAAGTCAGAACTTGGCTGTTTTTAAATAG
>JAODAL010061560.1:0-20247 GCA_025379985.1 Phyllomedusa bahiana | reverse complement strand
GCCCCCTCCCCCCCTTGTACATGGGACCCCATCCCTGTATAGCATTTAATTTCAGTATAGACCCCCCTCCCCCCCCCCCCGTACATTTTTTCTATACATTTACTGTTCATTGAAATTTGCTCATTAAACATATGTCCATACGCCTTGACTGACCCATTGTATTGCAGCGTTCATGAAAAGAGCCCCCCCCCACCTCCTGTCACAGGGGCCCCAAAAGCCCTTTTAAATGAGAAAAAACCCCCTCCCACCCCTGTCTGTAATAGGGGCCCCCTATAGCCTGTTATCATATAAGACCCCCTCCTCACCTCCTGTTGACATGGGGCCCCCTATACCCGTTAGATGTATAGAGCCCCCTCCTCAGCCTCCTCCCTGTACATGGTGGACCCCTATAGCCCTGTATAGCAGTGTATAGAGCCCCCTCCCAGCCCCTGCTGTACTTGGTGGCCCCCCTATACCCCGTTAGCAGTAAAAAAAAATTTTTTTTTTTCCCTTCCCCCAGCCCCCTTCTGTACAAGGTGGGTCCCCTATAGCCCTGTATAGCAGTGTATCAGTGTATAGAGCCCCCCCCGGCACATTGTTCTGATACATTTACTGTTACATTGTAATTCTCTTTCAAAATTTAGTCCGTACCTCCTCGCCGACCAGGGGGGTCCCGAAACCTCTGCCTTGTGGTCAGGGACTTACCTAAGGTGAGCAGCAGCAGGGGCAGCCCCCCGAGCCCCCGGCTCCTCCAGGTCGCCATGATGGGGTGAGCCCTGGGGGGGGCTGTGGGGGGCGAAAGAGGAGGGGGGGCCCGCTCGTCCTCCCAGGCTCCCTGCCCCCGGGGGAGCGGAGCCTGGGGGGGGGGGGGGGGGGGCTGGAGGGCTCACACCTTGGGATGGGGCGAGGGGGCGGCCGGGCGGGGTCTGGGGGCTCGGGGGGCTCACCTCTGAGGAAGGAGCAGTCACCTCCCCGCGTCTCCCAATCCAGGAGCGCAGCTCAGGAGGAGAAGCCGGAGACTGTGCAATGCCCCCAGCGGCCAGAGGGGGGCAAAGACCCCCTTGGTCACCCCAAAAGCAGCCCACAGAAAGGGGGTGGGAGGGGGGTGACAGCACCCCAGCCGTTCATAGGGGAGAGACCCCAAACCCCAGAATAGGAGAGATCCCGGGACTCATGGAATAGAGGAGAGATCCCGGGACTCATGGAATAGAGGAGAGATCCCGGGACTCATGGAATAGAGGAGGAGAGATCCCGGGACTCATGGAATAGAGGAGAGATCCCAGGACTCATGTAATAGAGGAGAGATCCCAGGACTCATGTAATAGAGGAGAGATCCCGGGACTCATGGAATAGAGGAGAGATCCCAGGAAAAAACCAGGGAAAATAAAGGAGAGTCCCAACTCGTGTAATGGGGAGGAGAGATGGGGGACTATGGAAAGAGGAAGCCCGGGGACTCATGTAATAGAGGAGAGATCCCAGGACTCAGGGAAATAGAGGGAGATCCCGGATCATGGAATAGGGGAGAGACCCGGGGACCGGAATAGAGGAAGACCCCCGGGCCAGGGGAAAAAGGGAGAATCCCGGGACTCATGGAATAAGGAGATCCCGGAACCATGGGAAAAGGAGGATCCCCGGACTCTTTAATAGAGGAGAGATCCCGGCTCATTAAAAAGGAAGTTGGGGGGTCTCATGGAATAGAGGAGAGATCCCGGGACTCATGGAATAGAGGAGAGATCCCGGGACTCATGGAATAGAGGAGAGATCCCGGGACTCATGGAATAGAGGAGAGACCCCGGGGATTTTGGGATTAGGGGAGAACCCCAGGACCAGAATGAGGAGAACCCGGAACTATTTAAAAAAAGGGAAAATCCCAGGATCATGAAATAGAGGAAGTCCCGGGACTCATGAAAAAGGGAAAGATCCCGGGACCATGTAATAAGGAAGACCCGGAAAAACTTGGAATAGGAGAGATCCCGGGATCTGGAATAAGGGGTACCCCCGGGCCAGGGAATAGGGAGAATCCCCGGACTCAGGGGAGTAGGAGAGATCCCGGGACTCGGGAATAGGGAGAGACCCGGGCCATGGAATAGGGGACCCCCCCGATCAGGAGTAGGAGGACCCCGGGGACTCAGGAAAGAGGAAAACCCCGGGGACCCATGGAATAGGGGAAGGGGTCCCGGGAATATGGAAAGGGAAGATCCCCGACTCAGGAAATAAGGAGAAAACCCGGGACTCATGATAGAGGAAGATCCCAGGATCAGGGAATAGAGGGGACCCCGGAACTCATTTTGGGGAGGTTTCCGGAATCATGGAATAGGAGAGACCCCAGGACCAGGAATAGAGGAGGAATCCAGGACTCAGGGAAATGAGGAGAGCCCCGGAACCATGTAATAGAGGAGAGATCCCAGGACTCATGAATAGGAAGATCCAGGACTCGGGAATGAGGAGAATCCCCGGACTCATGGAAAGGGAAACCCAGGACTCATGGAATAGAGGAGAGATCCCCGGACTCATGTAATAGAGGAGAGATCCCGGGGACTAGTAATAGAGGAAGCCCCCGGACTATGAATGAAGAGATCCCAGAACCATTAATGAGGAGAATCCCCGATCATGGAATAGAGGGAGACCCGGGACCATTAATAGGGGAAATCCCGGGGACCAGGGAAATAGGGGGAAATCCCCGGATCATGAATGAGGAGGAATCCCGGAATCTGTAAAAAGGAAGACCCGGGACTCAGGGAAAAGGGGAGACCCCCGGAACTCATGTAAAAAAGGGAAGACCCAGGACCAGGGAATAGAGGAAGACCCCCGGACCATGGAATAGAGGAAACCCGGGGACCTGTAATAGGGAGAGACCCCGGGACTCATGAAAAAAGGGGGAGAGACCCCAGGACTCAGGAAATAAGGAGAGATCCCGGACTCTTTTAAAATAGGGGGAAAGACCCCGGATCATGGAAAGGGGAAACCCGGACCATGTAAAGGGGGAGAATCCCCGGACCATGGAATAGAGGAGAGATCCCGGGGACCCCATGTAAAAAGGGGAGAGTCCCGGGATCAGGAAAAAGAGGAAAATTCCCGGACTAGGGAAATAGAGGAAAGATCCCGGAATAGTAATAAGGAGAGCCCCCAGGACTCAGGGAAATAGAAAGATCCCGGAACTCATTAAAAAAGGAAGACCCGGACTCAGGAATAGAGGAGGACCCCGGAAACTCATTAAAAAAGGGAGAGATCCCGGGACTCAGGGAATAGAGGAGAGATCCCGGGACTCATGGAATAGAGGAGAGATCCCGGGAAACATGTAATAGAGGAAGACCCCGGACCATGGATAGAGGAGACCCCCGGACTCATGGAATAGAGAAATCCCGGGACCATTAATAGAGGAGAGCCCGGGGATCATGAAAAGAGGAAGATCCCTCTAAATTACAAAAAATTTAAAAAAAGGGAAAAAAAATGGAACTCAGTAAAAAGGAAACCCCAGGATAAAGGAAAGAGGAGAGATCCCAGGACCATTAATAGGGAATATCCAACCAGAAATGAGGAAGCCCCCCGGGCCCAATGAATAGGGAAGATCCGGAAAACCATTAAAAAGGGAGAGTTTCCCGGGGACTCAGAATAAGGAGAGACCCCGGGGAACCAGTAATAAAAGACCCCAGGACCTGGAATAAGGAAGATCCCGGGGACTATGGAAAGAGAAATCCCAGACTCATGGAATAAAGATCCCGGACTCAGGAATAGAGGAGAGATCCCAGACTCTTAATAAGGAGAGAATCCGGGACTCAGGGAATAGAGGAAGATCCCCGGGGACTCATGAAATTTAAAGGGAGGAACCCCAGGAACCATGGAAAAAGGGGAGAGATCCGAACCATGAAAAAAAAGGAAACCCGGGGACTCAGAAAAGGGGGGAACCCGGGACTCAGGAATAAGAGAGATCCAGGACTCATGAAAAAAGGGGAAGAACCCCAGGACTCATGGAATAGGGGGAGAGATCCCAGGACCAGGGAATGAGGAGAGACCCCGGGACTCAGGAATAGGGAGAAAATTTCCCGGGACCAGGAAAAGGGGAGAACCGGGGAACTCATGGAATAGAGGAGAGATCCCAGGACTCATGGAATAGAGGAGAGATCCCGGGACTCATGTAATAAAGAAGTTTGGGGACTCATGGGGAAAATTAGGGGGGAGGGGGGGGGGGAGGGAACCATGGAATAGAGGAGAGACCCCGGGAAATCATTTATAAAGGGGGAGATCCCGGAAAACCATGTTTTTGAGGAGAGTCCCGACTCTGAAAAAAGGAGAGACCCCCCGATTTCAGGAAAATTTAGAGGAACCCCCGGAAACTAGTAATAAAGGAGAACCCCCAAATCTGGAAAAGGGAGAATCCTGGCCCATGTAATAGAGGAGAGATCCCTGGACCTGTAAATAGGGAAATCCCGGGATCATAAAGAGGGGAGATCCCGGGACTCAGGATAGAGGAGAGCCCCAGGACTCATGGAATAGAGGAGAGATCCCGGGACTCAAGTAATTGTAAATTTACTGATAGATGTAGCAGAGCTAAGTCTGTCGCGCAGCTTATGATTTCAGTATAAAGCATTTGTGCTTATCCTGGTTCAGGGGGTCTTACTCTCTGCCCATGGAGAGTGGTATTTTTCCTGCAGATCACTTTCATTGTGCGGGGCTATAATTTAATGCTATATATTGGCCTGTGGCTGAGTAGCTGCGGCTGGGAGCCTGGACTTGTCTTTTCAATGCATTTATATAAGTCTCCTTGGTAGCAATGTGCGAGAAACCAGAAGGCAGCGAAGAGGCTTCATTCACTGACAGCAAGCACAGAATCCGAAAAAGAGGGGAAACTGAAGCACCAGGTATAAGAGAAAGCAACAGATCCTTTCATTGTGAGATCATTGACCTTCATTAACCCCTTAAATAGATAGAACATTGGACGAGGAGTTACTGGACAATGCAGGCGCCTGCCCCCTGCTCCTATTACATGGAAGCACTTTAAGGACTGAAAATTGATTTTTACTTTTTTTCTGAAGTTTTGCAATTTTGATGAGTTCAGATCGCTCTACCCGGCTGCTACATTATGCACAGTGACAGAGGCCGAGAAATACAGATTCTGATTGAAAGGAACAGACAGATGGAGAACTTCAGCTTCCCAGATAAATGAGAAGAGGGAAACGTTGTATAGGGAATGTTTACTATCTATTATCTATCTATCTATCTATCTATTTTCTTCTATCTCTATCTATCAAAATTTTCTATCATCTATCTATCCTTATTATCTATCTATCTATTATTATCTATCTATCTATCTATCTATCTTCTATCTATCTACAGGGGAATCCAGCAGTTTCCTCCCTCTATATAAAGCCCCATCTGCAGGTTTCTCCCCCCTTTATATAAAACCCCATTGCAGGTTTCTCCCCCCCCTTCTAATAAAGCCCCATCTGCATTTCCCCCTCCCCCTTTATATGCCCATCGGAGGTTTTTTCCCCCCCTCATATAAAGCCCTCTGCGGGTTTTCTCCCTTTCTCTATATAAACCCCCATCTGCAGGTTTTTCTCCCCCCCCTCTTTATATAGCCCCCCAGAGGTTTTCCCTCCCCTCTAAAAAAAGCCCCATCTGCAGGTTTCTCCCTCCCCTCTATATAAAGCCCCTCTGTAGGTTCTCCCTCATATAAATTTCCCCATCTGCAGGTTTTTCTCCCCCCTCTATATAAACCCCTCTGAGGTTTTCTCCCTCCCTCTTTTAATAACCCAAATCTGCAGGTTTCTCCCCCCCCCCCTCTTATAAAGCCCCTTATGTAGGTTTCTCCCTTATATTAAGCCCCATCTGCGGGTTTTTTCTTCCCCTCTATATAAAGCCCCATCTGCGGGTTTTCCCCTCCCCCTCATATAAAGCCCCATCTGGGGTTTTCTCCCCCCCCCTCTATTAAAGCTCCATCTGTAGGTTTCCCCCCTCTATAAAAGCCCCATTGCGGTTTCTCCCCCCCCTCATATAACCCCATTGCAGGTTTTTCTCCCCCCCCCCTATTAAACCCCCATTGTGGTTTCTCCCCTCCCCTCATAAAAAAGACCCATCCAGGTTTTCCCTCCCCTTATAACTCCCATCTGAGGTTTCTCCCCCCCCTCTATATAAAGCCTATCGCGGGTTTCTCCCTCCCGTCTTTATAAAGCCCCTCTGAGGTTTTCTTCCCCTCTAATAAAGCCCCATCTGCAGGTTTCCCCCTCTATAAAAGCCCCATCTGGGGTTTTTCTCTCTGACATGAAATCAGAAAAAAACCTTCCCCGTTTGGGTCAATTAGGAAACAAAAATGATTTTTTTTCCCCCAAATACAGAAGAATGAGGGGAATTTTTAAGGCATTTTTTTTACTTTCTGTAAAGTCAGCATTTTCCTCCATTTCATTATATTTGGGCTTTGCCCTTAAACTGTAGGATTTGGTCAAAGTTTGGATCCTTCAAAGCTTCTTAAATATTGGTGGGAATTTTTGGCCGTTTCCCCTCTGACAGAACTGGTGTCCTGACCCATGTGTGGGGTCTCTTGTTCGGGGCCATTTTTGGGGGGGCTCTTCCCGGGACCCATGTTTGGGGGTCTTTGCTCGCTCCGGCCCTTTCGCTTTCCCCCATACATTTCCAAGGATTGAGATCAGGGCTTTGTGACGGCCGCCCAAAAAATGGACTTGGTTTCCCTAACCCCCTTTGTAACCAGTTTTGGCAGCAGTTTTCGGTTCATTGTCCTTTTGGGAAATCCTTTTCCACTGAGCTTTAACCCCTGGCTGATGTTTGAGATGTTTTCAGTTTTGCCCCATAAATTTCTTTCCCCCCATGAGGATTATTTGTGAATTCACCTTCTCCGCGCAAAACAACCTCACAAATGATGCTGCCACCCCGTGTGTCACAGTTGGGATGGTGTTCTTAGGTTCCAAGTTCTCTCTTTTTCCTAAAAAAGAACAAAGGGTCTTTATGGCCAAACAGTTAAATTTTTTATTTTCGTCAGACCACAAGCCCGTTCCAGAAATGTAGGTCTTTTTTCCTCGCATTTACAAACATGATTGGTTTTTTCTCTGTTCTTTTGTAGAAATGGCTTTTTCCCGGGCAGAGCCCCCCTTTAAAATCCCATGTTGATACGGTTTTTTCATGGGGATAATACAAAATCTTACCAGCTTCCGCCAGCACTTCAAAAAGGCTTTTGCTTTTGTTCTTGGGTTGTTTGCACATGTCGGGACCAAAGCACGCTCTTTCTTTGGGGAAAGAATCTGTCTCCTTCCTGAGCGTTATGGCCGGACATTCCCACTTGTTTGTACAGGGGAACGAGGCCCCTTCAGGTTACTGGGAATTCCCCCCAAGAGATCAGACTGTACAAGTCCACAATTCTTTTCCTGATATCTTGGGGTGATTTCTCTAGTTTTTCCCATATGTTAAACAAGAAGCAGTGTGTTTCCGGTGTGCTAAAAATACATTCCACAGCTGTGTCTCTAACTCAGATGTTCCCAATAAACCCATCAAAAGTTTCCCGAACGTGCATCATCATTGGGCGGTGCCAAATTTGTGTAGAGGGGAGTCACCCCCGGTTGGAAAATGCTGACTTTATAGAAAAGAAATAAAAAATCCCTAAAAATCCTGCTTTTCTCATTATTCTCTTTTGGGGAATAGAAATAATTTTGGTTGTAAAAACCTAAAAGGGGGGAAGGTTTATTTGATTTCATTAGAGAGAAAAACCTGCAATGGGGTTTAATTATAGGGGGAGGAGAAAACCTGCAGAGGGGGCTTTAATAGAGGGAAGGAAAACCTGCAGATGGGCTTTATATAAGGGGGGGGGGAAATTGCAATGGGGCTTTATTTTGAGGGGAGGGAGAAACCTGCAGTGGGGCTTTATATAGAGGGGGGGAAAAAAACCCTGCAGAGGGGCTTTATATAGAGGGGAGGGAGAAACCTGCAGATGGGGCTTTATATGGGGGGGGGGCTAAACCTGCAGATGGGGGTTTATATAGAGGGGGGGGAAAACCCTGCAGAGGGGGCTTTAATAGAGGGAGGAAAAACATGCAGGGGGGCTTTTATAGAGGGGAGGGGAAAAACCCTGCAAAAAGGGGGTTTATATAGAGGGGAGGGAAACCTCGATGGGGCTTTATATAGGGGAGGGAAAAAACCTGCAGAGGGGGGGTTTTATTGGGGGAGGGAAACCTGCAGATGGGGGCTTTTATATAGGGGGGGAGGGAGAAACCTGCAGGGGGGTTTATATAGGGGGGAAAACCCTGCAGATGGGGCTTTATATAGAGGGGATGGAAACCTGCAGATGGGGTTTTATATGAGGGGAGGGGAAAAAAACCTGCAGATGGTGCTTTATATAGAGGGGGGGGGAAAAACCTGCAGATGGGGTTTTATATAGAGGGGAGGGAGAAACCTGCACATGGGGCTTTTTATAGAGGGGGGGGGCCCTGAGTGGGGCTTTTATGAGGGAGGAAAAACCTGGAGGGGGTTTATATAGAGGGATAAAAACCTCGATGGGGCTTTATATAGGGGGGGAGGGAAAAACCCTGCGATGGGGCTTTATATAAAGGGGGAGGAAAACCGCAAGGGGGGTTTTATATGGGGGGGGTAGAACCGAGATGGGGCTTTAATTTTTAGAGGGGGGGGGAGAAACCGCAGTGGGGCTTTATATAGAGGGAGGAGAAACTGCAGATGGGGCTTTAATAGAGGGAGGAGAAACCTGCAGATGGGGCTTTTATATAGAGGGAGGGAGAAACCTTAATGGGGGTTTTTTTAGGGGGGGGGAAAACCTGCAGTGGGCTTTATTTTAGAGGGGATGGAAACTGCAGATGGGCTTTTATAAGGGGAGGGGAAACCTGCAGAGGGGGCTTTATATATAGGGGGGAGAAACCTGCAGATGGGGCTTTATATAGAGGGGAGGGAGAAACCGAGATGGGGCTTTTATAGGGGGGAGGGGGGAAAAACCTGCAGATGGGGCTTTATATAGAGGGGAGGGAGAAACCTGCGAGGGGGCTTATATAGAGGAGAGGGAGAAACCGCAGATGGGGCTTTAAAGAGGGGAAACCCTGCAGATGGGGTTTTAATAGGGGGATGGAGAAATGCGATGGGGTTTTATATGAGGGGGGGAGAAACCTGCAGATGGGGGTTTTATATTTGAGGGAGGAGAAACCTGCAGATGGGGCATATAAGGGGAGGAACTGTGGGGTTCTTCTGACGTACTCTTGATCTGCTTCTCCTTTTTCTGCTGTGATTTTCAGGGTTCCAGAATCCCGGGCCCCCCCTTCAGGGCGGAGGCTTTGGGTTTTGAGAGTGGCCCTTCCCCTCTCTGCAGGTTGGGGCACTGGGGGATTTGTTCTGTGCGGGGGTAACAGCCCGGCCGTTTGCCCCCATCCCCCCCCTGCCCCCGCGTTGTTCTGTTTGGTAAATCATATTTTTTTAGCACTGGTTTTAAAGAAGTGCCGGGAATATTGAGGAGTGGGGGCGGCCCTCCTACGTTACAGAACAATGACTGAACCAAGCAGAACATTCTCCGAGACGTCCCGATCCGTGGAAGGAGCGCCCCCCCGTGGAGCCCAAAAAGTGTGGGGGCTGGGGGAGGAGCGTTGTCTTCTGTAGATTATATATAATAGGTGCAGAGGCGTTGGATCCTGATGGCACCAATCTGCCTCCTGTGCGGCTGTGACTCACTGCGCTGTGCGCCCCAACAGAGACCACGGAGCTGCCATCTGCACAGCCTGTGTACGGAGGGGAACAGAGAGCGCAGGAGTCAGGAGGACCCCGTATACCTCAGCCTCTGTCATTACACACACATCAGCCCCGCCACAATTTCCACCGGACTAAAACTAAATTACCCCGGGGCCCCCGGACTTCCCCTGAAGGTCCTGTGGTATCAGATCCTGTGAATGTGAGTGGGCCCCTGCCTGACCCCGGGGGCCCGGACTCCTCTGAAGAGTCCTGTGGGATCAATCTGTGAGGGGCGGCCTTGTCGACCCCGGGGCCCAGACCCTTGAAAAGTCCCCGTGGTATCAGATCCTGTGAGTTTTTGGGCCCCTGCTTGATTCCCGGGGCCCCGGACCCCCTTAAGAGTCCCCTGGGATCAGATCCTGTGAGGTCGGCCCCCTGCTTGACCCCGGTGCCCGGGCTCCTCTGAAGAGTCCCCGTGGTATCGATCCTGTGAGTTTGGCCCCGCCTGATTCCGGGGCCCGGACCCTTGAAAGGGGTCCTGTTGTATCAGATCCTGGTCGGTGCGGCCCCTGGTCTGATCCCCGGGGCCCGGACTCCTCTGAAGAGTATGTGGTATCAGATCCTGTGGGTGCGGCCCCTGCTCTGACCCCCCTGGAGCCCCGGACTTCTGAAGAGTCCTGGGTTTCAGATCCCGGTGAGGTGCCGGCCCCTGCTTGACCCCTGGGGCCCCGGACTCCCCCTTTAAGAGTCCCGTGGTTTCAGATCCTGTGGGTGCGGCCCCTGCTTGACCCCCGGGGCCCGGACTCCTCTGAATGTCCGTGGTATCAGACCTGTGAAGTGTGAGGGGGGGCCCCTGCCTGACCCCGGGCCCCGGGCTTCTCTAAAAGTCCGTGGTATAAAATTGTGAGGGGCGGCCCCTGCTTGACCCCCGGGGGCCCCCCGGGTCCCCTGAAGAGTCCTGTGGTATAATCCGTAGGGGCGGCCCCCCGCTCTGCCCCCAGGGCCCCGGGCTCCTCTGAAGGCCCGTGGTATCAGACCTGTGAAGTGTGAGGTGCGGGCCCCTGCTTGACCCCGGGGCCCGGACTCCTCTGAAGGTCCTGTGGTATCAGATCCTGTGAGTGTGAGGGGCGGCCCCCCTGCTCTGACCCCCGGGGCCCGGACTCCCAAAGAGTCCCGTGGGTATAGATTTCCCGTGAAAGGGGCGGCCCTTTCTTGACCCCGGGGGGCCCAGATCCTCTGAAGATCCTGTGGGATCAGTCCTGTGAGTTGTGGCCCCTCTTTATTCCCGGGGGCCCCACTCCTCGAAAAGTCCTGTGGTACAGATCCCGTGAGGGTGCGGCCCTGCTCTGACCCCCCGGTGCCCGGGTCCTTGAAAGTCCCTTTGGGATCAGTCCTGTTGAGTTGTGGGCCCTGTCTGATTCCCGGGGCCCGGGCTCTTTGAAGAGTCCCCGTGGTATCAGATCCTGTAGGGTCGGGGCCCCCGCTTGATCCCCGGGGCCCCCGGCTCCTCTGAAGACCCGTGGTATCAGATCTGTGAGGTGCGGCCCCTGCTTGACCCCTGGGGCCCGGATCCTTGAAGAGTCCTGTGGTTTTAGATCCTGGAGGTGCGGCCCCTGCTCTGACCCCTGGAGCCCGGGCTCCTCTGAAGATCCTGTGGTTTCAGATCCTGTGAGGTGCGGCCCCTGCTCTGACCCCGGGGCCCGGCTCTCGAGTGTCCTGTGGTTCAGAAACCCCGTGAAGGGGAGGTGCGGCCCTGCTCTGCCCCCCGGGGGCCCGGGCTTCTTGAAGATTGTGGTATAGATCCTGTGAGGTGCGGCCCCTGCCCGACCCCGGGGCCCCGGGCTCCTCTGAAAATCCCCGTGGTATCGATCCTGTGAGGGGCGGCCCCTGCTTGACCCCCGGCCCCCGGGCTCCTTGAAGAGCCCGTGGTTCGTCCTGTGAAGTGTGAGTGGGCCCCTGCTTGCCCGGGGGGCCCGGCTCCCTGAATGTCCTGTGGTATCCCGATCCCCGTGAAATGTGGGGTGAGGCCCCCGCTTGACCCCCCGGGGCCGGATTCCTAATCCTTGGGTATCATATCCTGTGAGGTTGGGAGCCCTGCTCTGACCCCCCCGGGCCCGGACTCCTCTGAAGAGTCCTGTGGTATCAGATCCTGTGAAGTGTGAGGTGCGGCCCCTGCTCTGACCCCGGGGCCCCCGGATCCTCTGAAGAGGGCCTGTGGTATCAGATCCCGTGAGGGGCGGCCTTGCTTACCCCCGGGGCCAGACTCTCTGAAAGTCCTGTTGGGACAGACCTGGGAGGTGCGGCCCCCTGCTCGACCCCCGGGGCCGGGCTCCCTGAAGTGTCTGTGGTATCAGATCCCGGAAATGTGGTGCGGCCCCTGCCCTGACCCCCCGGGGCCCGGACTTCTCTGAAAGGTCCCGTGGTATCAAATCCTGTGAGGTGCGGCCCCTTTTTCCCGACCCCAGGGCCGGGTCCTTGAAGATCCGTGGTTTCGATCTGTGAGGTGGGCCCCTGCTTGACCCGGGTTCTGGTGTCCCTTGGTTTCAAGGGGTCCTGTTGGGTGCGGGGCCCCTGCTTGACCCCGGGGGGGGCCCCAAACCCTCTGAAGAGTCCTGTGGATCAGATCCTGTGAAGTGTCAGGGGGGGCCCCTGCCTGACCCCCGGGGCCCGGGGCTTCCTAAGAGTCCTGTTTTGGTACAGATTGTGAGGTGCGCCCCTGCTCTGACCCCGGGCTGGACTCCTTTTTAAGTGTCCTGTGTTTTAAAATCCCGTGGGGGCGCCCCCTGCTCTTGACCCCCGGGCCGGACTCCTCTGAAGATCCCGTGGTATCAATCCTGTGAGGTGCGGGCCCCTGCTCTGACCCCGGGGCCCCCACCCTCTGAAGTGTTCCTGTTATCAGACCCCGTAGGTGCGGCCCACTCTGGCCCCGGGGCCGGGCTTTCTTGGAGTCCCGTGGGATCAGATTGTAGGTGCGGCCCCTGCTCTGACCTCTGACCCCCGGGGCCCGGACTTCTCTGAAGAGTCCTGTGGTATCAGATCCTGTAAGTTGCTCGCGCGGGCCCCCATTTGCCCGCCCTCCTACAGACACTCAAATGGGTTGAGATCTGGGGAAATTGGAGCTGAGTCGCAAATTGATCGCTGTATTATGTTCATAGACATTCTTCATTGTGTGGCCCCAGGGCCTTATCAAAAAAGGGCTGCTCCCCTTACTATGTACTTATGCCCAAAACCCAAAATGTTTCAGACCCCTTTCCCCGAATCCCGGTACTAAACTTGTTATATTTATTACATCTAGAAATGTATCAACCCTTCTCCAGAATCCTGGTCACTATAACTTGTTCTATTATTACATCTAGAATGTCTCCAGACCCTTCTCCAGAATCCTGTAATTTTAAACTTGTTATATTATTACATCTAGAAATGTATCCAGTCCCTTCGCCAGAATCCCGGTCACTATAATTGTTATATTATTTACATCTAGAAATGTATCCAGACCCTTCTCCAGAACCCTGGTCACTTATAACTTGTTCTATTATTACATCTAAAAAATGTCTCCAGACCCTTCTCCGAATCTGGTAACTTTTAACTTGTTATATTATTAAATTTTGAAATGTATCCAGACCCTTCTCCAGAATCCGGTCACTATAAACTTTTTTCTATTATTACATCTAGAAATGTTCCAGACCCTTCCCCAGAATCCGGTCACTATAACTTGTTCTATTATTACATCTAGAAATGTATCCAGACCCTTTCTCCAGAATCCCGGTTATTTAAACTTGTTCTATTATTACTACATCTAGAAATGTATCCAGACCCTTCTCCAGAATCCTGGTCACTATAACTTGTTCTATTATTACATCTAGAAATGTATCCAGACACTTCTCCAGAATCCTGGTCACTATAACTTGTTTATTATTACATCTAGAAATGGGTCCAGACCCTTCTCCAGAATCCTGGTCACTTGAACTTGTTCTATTACATCTAGAAATGTATCAGACCCTTCTGCAGAATCCCGGTCACTATAACTTGTTATATTATACATCTAGAAATGTATCCAGACCATTCTCCAGAACCCTGGTCACTATAACTTGTTCTATTTTTTACATCTAGAAATGTATCCAGACTCTTCTCCAGAATCCTGGTCACTATAACTTGTTAAAATTATTACATCTAGAAATGTATCCGACATTCTCCAGAATCCTGGTCACTTTTAACTTGTTATAATTATTACATCTAGAAATGTATCCAGATCCTTCTCCATAATCCCCGTTCACTATAACTTGTTCTATTATTACATCTAGAAATGTATCCAGACTCTTCTCCGAATCCGGTCACTATAACTTGTTATATTAATTACATTAGAAATGTCTCCAGACCCTTCTCCAGAATCCTGGTCACTCGAACTTGTTCTATTATTACATCTTGAAATGTATCTAGACCCTTCTCTAGAATCCCGTTCACTATAACTTGTTATATTATTACATCTAGAAATGTCTCCAAAACCATTCTCCGGGAACCCCGGGTCACTATAACTTGTTCTTTTATTACAGATCTAGAAATGTATCCAGACCTTTCTCCAGATTCCTGGTCACTATAACTTGTTCTATAATTACATCTAGAAATGTATTCAGACCCTTCTCCAGAATCCTGGTCACTATAACTTGTTCTATTATTACATCTAGAAATGTCTCCAGACCTTCTCAGAATCCGGTCACTCGAACTTGTTCTATTATTACATCTAGAAATGTCTCCAGACCTTTCTCCAGAATACCGGTCACTATAACTTGTTACATTATTACATCTAGAAATGTATCCAGACCCTTCTCCAGAATCCCGGTCACTATAAGGGCTTGTTCACACGACGTTTTGGATCCGTTTTGGATGTGTTTTACGGATCCGTTTTTAACCTGCGAAAACTGGATGTAAACTGCATCCAAAAGCGGACCCAAGAAAACGCAACAGCTGATCCTTTTTGGATGCGTATTGGATGCGTTTTTAAATGCGTTTGACGGACCCGTTTTTTGACCCGTTTTTTAAAAGTTTATTTAAATCAACCTATAAAAACTGCAAGTTAAATATAATATAACCTATCAATGACCAGGAAAAAAAAACCTTTTTTTACCTAGTGTCAATCAAACTGTACATACACCCATGATTTTAGAACCGCCCCCCCTATTTTTTTTTTAAATCAATCAATAGTTTTCAACCCACCCCCTGTAAATGAATTAATAACAATCATTTATAAATAAATCATTTATAAAACTAAATATTTTAAATAAATTATTATTTAGTATTCAATAATATACTATAAATATCTATATACATTTATATAAATTATACATTTAATATACTATTATATACCCTTTATATACATTTATAAAATAAATATAACCAAACCATAATATTCAAATTGTATATTTAATTTAAATCCAATGCGTTTTACGGATGCGTTTTTGCCATCGAAAGCGGATCCAAAACGCACCCAAATGTATGCTGCGCTTTTGGATCCGCTTTCGGGATGCCAAAAACGCACTCATTATTTCCTGTGGGATTTTTCTTGCGTAAAAGCAAGAAGAATTTTACATGTCAATTCTTAAAAAAGGATCCGAAAAGGCATCGGCGATCACTCGTGTGAACAGTGATGCGCTTTTGCCATTGAAAGCAAGGCTAATCACACTGACAAGTGTTAGATCCGTTTTACGGATCCGTAAAACGGATCCCCAAAAACGTTGTGTGAACAAGCCCTAACTTGTTACATTATTACATCTAGAAATGTCTCCAGACCTTCTCCCGAATCCCCGGGCACTATAACTTGTCTATATATTACATCTAGAAATGTATCCAGACCCTTCTCTAAAAATTGGACACTATAATTGTTATATTATTACATCTAGAAATGTATCCAGACCCTTCTCACGAATCCTGGTCACTAATAAAATTGTTCTATTATTACAAACTAGAAATGTATTCCCGACCCTTCTCCAGAATCCGGTCACTATAACTTGTTCTATTATTACATCTAGAAATGTATCCAAACCCCTTTTCCGAATCCTGGTCACTATAAACTTGTTCTATTTTTACATCTAGAAATGTATCCAAGACCCCTTTTCCAGAATCCGGTCACTATAACTTGTTCTATTATTACATCTAGAAATGTATCCAGACGCTTCTCCAGAATCCTGGACACTATAACTTGTTCTATTATTACATCTAGAAATGTATCCAGACCCCTCTCCAGAATCCTGGTCACTATAACTTGTTATATTATTACATCTAGAAATGTATCCAGACACTTCTCCAGAATCCTGGTCACTTTTAACTTGTTCTATTATTACATCTAGAAATGTCTCCAGACCCTTCTCCAGAATCCTGGACACTATAACTTGTTATTTATTACATCTAAAAAATGTTCCGACCTTCTCCAGAATCCTGGTCACTATAGCTTGTTATATCGGCCTTACAAACTATGTAACAATTTAACTGTGTAAGAATGTCACAATTTTTCTTTGTAACTGTATAATTGGTATCTATGTAGAGCTTTATCGGAGTTGTGGAGGAGGCCAGGAAATCTGATTGGCTTCCCAAGAGGAAGCTTTGAAGTTGTAACTGTCCATACGTCGTACGTGTCCATGTTAGCATAGTGTTCCTGTCAGCAGGCGCCTTGCTCGATCGTCGCACTTTGCAGCTGTACATTTACATATGAAATTCCTCTATATCCTTACAGCAGTTATCTCTATGATCAGTGCTGGGAGGAAACAGTAAGTGACAGCTAGATCAACGCTGAAGCCCGGAGAGGTGAGAAACCCCAGGACCCCAGGTATGTAACATTAACCCCACCACTGCCCTCCACCAGCCATCTTTACACTAACTCCCTCCATTCTCTAAGCCACCAACGATCTGTACATTAACCCCCTTTTACTGTCCTAGGGCACAAGGGATTTTTACATTAACCCCTTACCTGAATTATATCACCAGGTATGCAACATTTCCCCTTCTAGCTCTATTGACCCTTCGTTTCCCCCCTACTATTCCCCAAATAAATTTAAGCGGGGAATAGAGTTCTGTATAAACCAATCTTTTGTTCCAAACCCTTTAAATGGGGTCGCCCCTTTCCCCCTAAAAAAAAAAAAGGTTTAATAATTATTTTCGGGGCCCCGATTAGAGAATGATTCTCCCCTTTCCCCTGGTGCCTGGTTCCAGCGCTGCCCTTTCTATTATTTCTTTTTTAATACTTAAAAACGGGAATGTCCTGTGCTTTTTGGGGGATTTTGCTTTCATCCGGTTCCCTTTTGGGCCCCTTTAAACCTTCTCCTCAGCCTTGATTGGCCCCCCCTGGTCACTTGTCTTAATCACGGTTCAGTTTTGATTGGCTTTTCGTGGTAATGTCTTACACATGGTTCAGCCCTATTGGCGTCGGGGGTCACTGTCTACATATTTTTTTCAGCCTCTGATTGGCCGTCGTGGTCACATGTCTTACATCACTGCTGCAGCCTCTGATTGGCCGTCGTGGTCACATGTCTTACATCATGGTTCAGCCAAAATTTGGCTTTGTGGTGTGTTTCCTTGAATTTTCAGCCTCTGTTTGGGCCTTTTCGTGGTCACATGTTTAAAATACGGCCCAGCCTTTTTTGGCCGTGTGGTCACTTCCCTTAATCACGGTTCAGCCCTTTGGCCCGCTGGTCACTTTTTTCATCCGGTGCGCCATATTGGCCTCGTGGTCACATGTTTACATAGGGTTTCACCCTTGATTGGCCGTGGGGTTTAACATGTCTTACTAAGGGTTCACCCCTTGATTGGCCGTTTGGTCAATGTCTTACATAAAAGGTTTGGGCCCTTTTTTAAATGATTGGGAAAGGGGGACAGTTTAGAAATAAAACTGCGAAGGGGGGCTTGTTGGGTAAAAAGTGAAATGGAAAATGAAAGATATGCGGCGCTGGAGCCGGCGAACAGAGGGAGGGAGGGAGGTTTTTTTGTTTTTTTTTTTTCTGGTCCCAAAATCTATTTCACTTTTTATTAAAAGGGGGACCCCTTATAAAAAGTGATTCCTGGCAAAAGGTGATGGACCTGACTTCAGTGATCGTTTACTTTATTTATTTATCATAAAAAAAGCATTAGAATTGCAGTTTTTCACACTGTGGTGACAACGCGGTGATCTGCAGCTCCCAGTATAGTCCAGCAGATGGTAGCACGTGCTTAGCATTCAACGTCCTGTGATCAGAGGTCGGGATTTCATTAGGGTAACAAAATGTGGTTTTTTTTAAATGGGTTTTGGATCAAATTAACTGGCGTTAAAGGTTAAATTTATGTCCACCCTCGTGGAAATTCGTGGAAAATCTTTCTGAGACCAAAAGGTTAATATTTGTTTTTTTCTGTGTCTTGTTCCTGTTACTTTTCCGTAGTTAATTGTTCCCAAAAAATTTTTTTACAGTAGTTCTTTTACTTTTTTAGTTACATAAACAGTGTTCCCAAAAATTTTTTAAAAAAAGAAATTACTTTGTTATAAAATTTACTTTTAAAAAAACAGTAGATACATTGTAACATACAGAGTAGTTACATGTAGTTATATAATTACATACACAGTAGTTAAAATTTTTACTAACAGTAGTTACAATATTTCATTTTACATAGTTAATACGTTTTTAGATACATACACAGTAGTTACATTGTTACATACACAGTAGTTACATACAGAAGTTACATACAGTTATATACTTGCATACACAGTAGTTTCATATAGTTATATAGTTACATATCAGTGTTAATCATTTAAAATAGTTACATACAAGTGTTACAGTTGCATAACAGTGGTTAATATAGTTACATTCAGTAGTTAATACAGTTAAATAGTTAATAAGTATTTTAAAAATGTTACATACACAGTGGTTACATAATTTATTTTGTTACATATACGTAGTTACTATTATAAAGTTACATGTTTGTAAGTTGAAAAGGGGGCTTCTGTCCATCAAGGGAGGGAGAGAGAGGTTTTTACGCTATGTACATTGCTGACCTTTGGGAAGTGCAGTATATTACGTCTGGTTTACAAATATATTGATCAGTTCTGGTGACCATTGTAAGTGAAACTATTGGACCCGAGACCTCAATTCCAAAATGGAAAATGATTTTTTTTTAAAGCAAAAAGTTTTAAAGTAAGTTTTGTCATTTTGTCCCTTTTTTTATCATGGATAATTTTAAAAAACACAATAAATTATGTGTGTAAAGGGAAAAAAAAAAAAAAGGGGGAAAGATGGCGCTAGACTGTAAAGTTAGATTCAGTTTATTAGGACTTTTAAAAAAGGATATTGGAGGTATTTAAAATAGGTGCGTGGTTTTAGGATTGTCGGGGCTAAAACTCACACTTTAGGCTGTTAATGTTTTTTTCTTAAACATTTAGGGCCACATGTAGGAAACAGTTTTGGTTTAACACTCACTTTTTTCCCAATAGGTTTCTATGGGTAAAAAAGTGAGTTTTAGACCAAACCCGCTTCATACATGTGGCCCGCAGTTGTATGGTTTATTATTGGTATTATTATTTGACATATGGTGCCCTTCAATAAGTTCAGAAAACTACCTTGTAGGGGGCATTTTTATATTAGTTTTTTTTCTCCCTAAATTCCCCTGTAACCGGATCTAATGCATCATCCTCAGTTACAGGAATAAATACACCCCCTGCAGTGACTGCAGAGCTGATGGGGGCTAAAACCCCCGGTGCCAGGAGGCAGGATGCCAAGAGGCTTCCTGCTCATGTGAATATACAGTGATCGGGAGGGCAGGGATGGTTGTGATCCGTCCCTGCCTTCTATCTGGAGAGCCTGGCTGTGGCTGACGGCCGACTCGCCACTCATGCAGCTGCACAACTAGTTCCATAACATCCATGCAGTAGCCACTGCCCTGATGTGTGAGCTCAACGGGCGGCAAGAAGTTAAAACAAATCAATGAAATAGGAAAACCCCTTAAAAGAAGACGAAGCTATACCCCAGGTGTTCTACTCTCCTCACCAGGGGGCGCTATGCACACACAATAGTTCCATATTTCTTGTAGGCAGTAATGGCTTGCGGCCAATGAATAAACAGGGTCTGCTGGTTCTTCAGGATTTAGAGGAATTCCTCACAGTTTGCATTTGCTCTGCTTGCTGTCAGGGAACAAGAATATGTATATGAATTCAGTGACTGCAAACCTGCCCTGATCATGTTCTGCTCACACGGGTGCACAGCTGGTTGCAGAGTGTCAGCTGGATAGGATTGGGATGTAAGCAAGAATGTTACTATTCACTGACAGCAAGCAGTATTGAAAAGTGGCTGCTCATAGGAACACATTGTTCGGCTGTAAACTCCCATCTACACGAATGTGGAGTGCGGACCTGTAAGGACGTCCTCGGGGATAGGTGTCCGCAGGCGCAGGGGCGTTAGATTATCCATGACGGATCCGGCATGTGCTGCGTCATCCTCTTCATGTGACTCCAGAGCTGAAGTGGTTGTTCTCATATATTATATAGCGGCTGAGCTGTAGGGTGAAGGTGCAAAACCTCTATGAACAGGTCCAGCACAGACACAGCACCCAAAAGCTGGGGCATTTTTGGCCCCCGGAAAAAAATGGGAA
>JAODAL010061559.1:0-20247 GCA_025379985.1 Phyllomedusa bahiana | reverse complement strand
TGAACTTCCCAGTCTCTCTATATCTTTTTTGCTTTTGGCTGTAAAACCCTACTCAAAAGCCAGGGGCCCCACTTCCGTTTTGAAGAAATCCAGCTTGAAGCCTCACAAAGGGTGATTTACGGGTTGATCAATTATAAAAATTTTGTTTTGGTCTCATGTTTCAGAATATGAACAAAATGATGAGGGGGAAACTGTTTAAAATTCCCAATTCAAATTGATCCCCTAAATGTTTTGGGCCCCGTTTCAGAGATCAAACACCTTTTTGTAAATTTTTGGGCCATTAACCCCTTGGTAGAGATCCCCCCGGCTTTTTTCCCTAGGGGGGGTCCGGGGGGGGGCATCCCCCGGGGGCGCCGGAGGCTCCACTCACCCGGGGGGGGCGCCCCCCGGGGCCCCCTTTCGCCGGGATGACCCGCCCCTGACTCTACCAACTTTTTCTAACAGCCCGGCCCCAGACCCAGCATTTGCGGGGAAACGGGGGAGGGGGGCCCGGGCCCGGATCGTTCCCCGTCCGACCCCCCCCTGTTTTAAAGCATTGGGGGGGAACGCAACCCCTTTCACCGCGCCCCCTGCAACCTCAATCTCCTGGGGCCGGGAAAGCTCTTCCGCCGAGGAAACCCCTAGGAGTTTGCGTGAAGTGAAAAGCGCGTGATGACTTCACGCTGCTTACAGAGCTCAGCACTCCAAACCGGGAAAAGCCGAAAAAACCGAGGATGAATAATTTTATTTTGTTATTTTAATAATTACTTACAGGGGCATGTGCTGGCTACAGGGGGCATAAAAGTGCTAACAGGGGGACATCATGGCTACAAGGGGGACATCACTGGCTACAAGGGGGGTTTCACTGGCTAAAAGGGGGTGGCATCACGCTAAAAGGGGGAGCATCAGGGGCCCAAACTAGGGGGGATATCACTGCAAAAAATAGGGCCCAATCACTGGCTACAAAGGGGTCCCCCTGGCTACAAGGGGGTCCCCCCCTGGCTAAAAGGGGGCATCAGTGGCTAAAAAGGGGGGGCATCACGGGCCCTACGGGGGGGCATAAACTGCACGGGGGGAAAAACACTGGCTAAAAGGGGGGAATCTACTGGCTAAAAAGTGGGGGCATCACTGGCTAAAAAGGGGGGCCATCCCCGGCAAACAAGGGAAACCTACTGGCCACAGAGGGCATTTTACTGGCCACAGGGGCCCATCACGGGAAACAATGGGGGCATCACTGGCTACAAGGGGGGAAAATCACTGCTACAATGGGGGCACCCACGGGCTAAAAAGGGGGGGCCTCCCGGGCAAACAAGGGGCCATCACGGGGTTTACGGGGGGGCATCACCGGGCCCAACCGGGGTTTGAAACAACCGGGTTTAGGGGGGAAATCATTGGCTACGGGGGGGCATAAACTGGCTACAGGGGGCTACTACCGGCTATAGGGGGCTACTATTTTTGCTCCCGGGGCAAAATTAAGGGGCCTACCGAAAGAGGTGCTTAAAAGGGGAGTTTGTATAGAGATGGGAAAAAGTAGAGAAGTCCCTGAAAAATTTTGAGGAGCCCTTAAGATATTTGTTTTGAAAAATTTTACAGTGAAGATTGGGGATTTAGCCGACAGGGGCGCCCTGGGACAGAGGGAAAAAAAAAAGAAGAGAAAGAGAAAAACCCCCTTCAAGCCCTTCTCCTGTGATCACTAAATATAACTTTACTGTAACCCTTTTATATGTCTGCAGAGCCTTTGTTCAGGGGAGTATCCCCCCACTGAAAAGGTCACTGTACGCCGGAATATTTTTTTGAAATATAATAGTTTTATTCTAATGATCATTTTTTATTTAGTCCCTATATGGTGGGGGGATATGTGGCATGGTGTGGTGGTATTATTCGGTCACTGGATTGGTGAATGTTGGGCTTTGTTGGGGCCCTTTGGGGGTTCTGGGTTTGGATAGGCAGGCTATTTGTTTAAAAAGTATGAACTAATATTTATATTTTAAAATTTTAGCATATTGTGGTAAAGGGTGTTTGTTATTTTTTTTTTCCTTTGGGGTTTTGGGGGAGCAAAAATGGGGCCCCCGCGCCGGGAAATGTTTCCGGGAGGGAGGTGGGGGGGGGGGCGAAAAAACTTTTCTTCACCCCCGCCCTATTTAAATTTACTTAGGGAAAGGCCCTTTTAGAGGGTCACAGGTTTTTGCAAAAGGGACGAACCATTGAAAAGGGTTGGGCTTTTGGGACTAAAAATTTTGATGGGGCTTATTTAGGTTTTAAATTTTAAAACATTTTCCACGAAATATTATATTTATCCTGAAATTAAAAAACAAAACAAATATCCCTAACTTTTTGTGAGTAGTGTATATTACATAGTTACATAGCGGGCAAGCAAATAAAAAAATAAAAAATCAGAATGCTAGGTAACCCCAATCATGAAAACTGGGCTAGCACTCCATTTTCCAAAGGCAAAGTTCACACGGGGAAAATTTCGGGGTGAATTTGTTTTGTTTATACAAATTTCAGTGCCCCTTTTGCTCACGAGGTAAATCCCCCTCCCCGATGACAAGGGTGTTTTAAAAAAATTTTCAGGGGGGAAGGGGAAACGAAACACCTTAGTGGTTTTACATAATAATCAGCATAATATATGATTTTATTTTTTTTTATTAAACTTAATTTTAAATGTCTCCATTTATTACTCCAGGCAGATGGGATTTTCAAGCACATTTTTACAGGCATTTTTCGTTCTATAGGCAATCCAGAGAGCAAAAACAGCTCTTTAACAATCTTTTTATTTTCTGGTAACTTGCTTGTAATAACACTCACAATGTGAATTTTACTGGCACCATGCTATTTTCCCTTTATTTACATTGTAATTGGTCCACAGAACAAGAACAGAAGAAGATTGTGTTTCTTCTAATAATGCGCGTGTTACAAAAGAATTTTCTCCCCCAGAAATAAAAAAAAAGTACGGGGGAATATAATGCACAAGTCCCATTATTATCAGGATGAAAGTAATACAAGTTTTAATTGTTTCCAGCTCATGTAACCAAAAGAACATGTTAAATGTTAATTACACAGAACAAGGGGGCATAAAAGTACCAATACTATATACAAAATGGAGAATTGGTATAGAGATGTATTAGCAGTGGTGTAAATGGACTAAAGGGGGTCAGGGCCCCCCGGGGTTTTTTTTACCCGGGGTGGGCTTAGGCTGGTTCACCATAGCTGGTGGCTTCCTGCCCCATCATTCCCTGCATAAATCACAGACCACCCAAGCTTCAGGACAGGAGATGCAAGTGCCCAGCACTGCTGGACCCATCCTTAGAAAACAGGAAAGTAGAGGCCCATATTTATTGGTTCACAGTCTATATGACACTGTTTATCATAGGGCATAATCTGAATGACACCTTCATTCCCAGATGATAACATCAACTAGCACCAAAAGAGGCCCAATTAAAATTTTGTACTATGTGGCCCCTTTATCCTTAGGTAATTTCTGTGAGATATTACAATTTATTTCATAAAGGTAGGTTTGTAGGTTGTTTTTATATTGCTTTGGTAAAAGTTTGCTCGTAAAGGTTAGCCGAACATTTGCAACAGGGCTCATGAGCCATACACTTAGCTACAGCTCTGCATGCGGGCACAGCTCCCTGAGTAATCAATGTGTAAGGCTGGTGCAGTCATCTAATCCACCAGACAGAAGGTGGCAACACAGTTCTGTGTTGCAGAACTGGCTGAGAATAGTAGAGAAGAAAAAGAGTAAAACCCTGAAAAGAAGGGGGAAAACTTCAGTTGGGCCAGAGGGTGGTAAGTTGTGTGTGAGGGTCCCAGGCGATGGCCCAACAGAGTTTTCAGACTCAAGAAAGCCCTCTGGAGATGTGGGGGGTCATTCATTTTCCCTTTGAAAAGGGAAATCCCTGAGGAGGGCGGGCAAGAAGCACGGGGAATTTAGAAGGGAAAAGAGGGGAAGGCTCCTGCCCCACTGGTGTGCTGGCGAAGAAGAGCTGTCTCTCTGTACCCTGGTTGCTGCCGCAGTGCCACGAGCAGTTAGATGGACTTAAATGGGTTGCCCCCCAAAAAGGATTGTTTTTTTTAAAAATAGTTTTTATTAAAACTTTTTCCCAAAAATTTTTTTAAAATTAAAAAAAACAAAGAAGAACATTTGCAAATGGTGCAAAGGAAGTAACAGTCAAAAAAAGAAAAAAAGGAGGGTCCCAAAAAAAAAGGGGAGTAAGACATAAACCTTCCAAAGCAAAAGACTTAGACCGGCTAGTAGGTTTTCCTACAAAACAGGAAATGTAGACAATGCAATAGTAGAATGGGACACCAGGTCCCAATGAGTCAGTAAGCCCTGTTTCAGTATGGGCGAATAAAAAAAGACAAACAAGAAAAAAGGGTAGAAAAGAAGGGGAAAGGGGGAAAAGGGTTCAGGTAGCCGGGGTGCACTGGCAAACAGGAAAAAGGTTCCAAAACCCTATTGAGGAAGAAAAAAACAAAGGCGTCAAACCCAAGGGTCTAAGCAGGTGTAGGGTTTAAAAACCCTCCAACCCAAAAAATTTCCCGGGACTGGCTGGAAATAACCCCAAGGAGCCCTTTCCGAGGACTTGTATTGCATCCCCGGGGGTATGTGCAATCATTCCCCATCGAAATACGCGTTTCCCCTCACCCATTCCATTAGGGGAAGGAGGGACGGTTTCCCTCCAGGGCGGGGGATCACCGTCTTCGCACTTGTAGGAGGTGTTTGTCAAAGACTTTCTTGTAGGAGGACTGTGAGGGCCAAACAAAAACAGGAGATGGCCTCGGGGGGTTTCGGGAAATAAGTATCCAGCAGTCCCTGATACCCCGGGGAGAACCGCCCCCAGAAGCCCCGCAGATCCTGACAACCCCCCAAATATGACTCATAGTCCCACCCCCGAAGGCACCTCCAGCACGTTCGGGCACGTTGGTACCATTTGTAAGAAAACCCGGGTACCCTAACCACGGGAGACCCCTTAAAATCGTTTTTGGGCCCTAAAAGTTTTTTTCCCGCCTTGGATAAGAAGAAACACTTCCCCCCATTGCTCAGCAAGAAATTTTTTGGATTTCCCTTTTTCCCACCTGCCAGTAATGAGGGAGTGTTAAAACCCGGGCAGAAAAAAGCCATTGGAAAGCGGGGAAATCAGATGTTCGTAGCGAGAAGAAACACAAGCTTCCGAAGGGAGAAAAGGGGTCTGCATAATTTGTTTTAAAAATATGGAATTAAAGAAGTGCCCGGAGTTGCAAAATTAAAAATGGTCTAGAGATGCTAAGTGGCCTTAAAAATCCTCCAATGGAATAAGGATCCCGTCGTGGATGTACCACCAAAAAGGGGATGAGACCAAACTCCCCGGAAAAAGAGTATAGAGCGCCCTGGGGGAAGGAGGTTAAACTGAGATGGGTAATAAGGGCCGTTCAGGTCCACAGGGACTCTGAAGGTTTTTGGATTTCTGCAAGATAGTGAATGTGTGGGCATGAGGATAAGGTTAAGGATCGGTTTGAGGGAGCTGGGGACCAAGGGGGGGAAATCATGGACTTGGGCAAAGGCCTGCCAATAAGGAAACCCACAGCTTGGCCCGAAGGCTATGTATCAAATCCAAAAATTTCCGCTTATAGCTGCCAAATGGAAAGCTTAAAAACGGCAACTATCCACCTTCCTGTTTAGGCCGGGACGCAGCTCCCCTCTAATTCCGGACGGCGAGAAGCCATATAAATTCGAGATGCATGCTTGACCCGGGGCCCCAAAAGGAAGAGGGGGGATGATCGGGATAGTCTTGAATAGATATTTTACCCTTTGGAAGAATCTCATCTTAAAACTTTCATTCCCCCCAAAAAAACCACGGAAGTCCTTCCGATTCCAGCCCCCCAAAACAATCGGCAATTTGGGCAAATAAGGGCAAAAAATTGGAGGCAATAGCTGAGAAAAAACCGCAGGAAATTTTGGCCCGGGAAAGGGTTTTTCCCTTCCCAGGCCATAAAAAGGGGGAAGCTTGTTTTGTGTTTGCGACAAGGCTGGGGGGGAAGAGAAAATATTCAAGGCTTAAATTTTGGGAAAGTTAATTTTATAGTTGGCCCATGAGCAAACGGGCCATTTCCCCCGCCACAGGGGGAAGATATAAAGGGGTCCGTCAGGAAATTCAGAAACATCACAAAAGCCGAACACTTGAACTCCTGCTGCCAATCCGTATTTCCCAAAAGTCCGTTTTGGGGTCCAATAGCGGCCATAAAATTTTCCCGATCAAGAATAAAAAAGGGGGGCACCCCTGCCTTGCCATTGCGAAATAAAAGGGGGCAGAAAAGGGCCCCATTAATTTTACCCTAGCCAAGGATTTTGATTAGTGCTGAACCGGAAAAGGGGAAAAGGGGTTCCTAAGCCTATTGTGGATGTGTCCGACGGGGAGTCCCAAAGACCTGTAAATGCTTTTTCAGCCCCCAATGACAGGTCACAAGGGGTCCCCCCTTCAAATGGCGAAGTGGATGATGTCCCAAATCTTTAGGGGGTTTTTCCCCGCCTCCCACCCGGGGGCGAAGCCACCCGATCCGGATGAATCAGAGCAGGCAAGTGGGGGCCCAAAACGATTGGCAAGGACTTTCATAAATTTTTTAAAAACTACATTGGGAAGGGAAAAGGCCCATACCCCACACGCCTGAGGTCTTTCCCCGCTTTTGGGTAAACTGAAAATGACAAGGAGGATCCTGCAAAGGGGAAAGGGAGAGGGGAAAAAAAAAGGTTGAATGCCTTTTGAAAATAGGGGATAAAGCTGGGAGCAAAGTTTTAAAAAAATTTTCTGGGGAGACCCGTCGGGGCCGGGCTCTTCCCCCCCGGGATTCATTGACAACAGCTCCAATTCCTCTCCCGAGAAGGCTCCTCAAGAAATTGTACCCCTCCGCCGAAAAAAAGCGGGAAAAAGGAGAGGGAGGGTTCAATTCAAAGGAGAGGAAGGGACAGCCCGAGGGGGGTTTATAAATAGAGTATAGAGTGGAATTCCTTGGCGATCAAATCAGTGGTATGGCCAGATTCCCCCCTGCTGTTTTTAAAAATGGGGTAAAAGGATGTGCAATTTATCCCCAGAATCCCAAAAAAAGGGGACCACCTTGTTTCCGAACTCAAAAACCCAACTCGGCAGACCTTAGGAGTTTACCCTAGGAGGCCCTCAAAAAGAAACGAACCTCCAGTCTGGCCCTGGAAAATCCGTAGCACACCCCCAGACAGGCTTTTTTATACAAGAGTTCCAGCGAGTTACCCTTTGAAACCTTTTTCGATGGCGGCCGAACGTGCTTTTTTTGAGGCGACACCATGTTTTTTGGGCACAACCCCCCGCAAAACACATTTTAGGGGTTCCCTTTTTAAAAATTTGGGGGGTGGTCTCTCGCAGGGCAGAAAACAAAGGATCAGCAGTTTCCCCCAAGTCAGCGAGGCAAAACGGAGCCCAAAAATAGAGTTATTAACCTCCAAAATTACCTAACGGAGGGGAAAGGGAAAAAAAGGGTAACATAGCTGGCGCATGGGCTACCAGACACGTTCCCTTGTGGAAGAGCACGCCGGGAAAGGGGACCAAGTTGAAAAAGTATATAGTGATAACTATACGTATTGGGGGAGAGGAATAAAACTGTAATCCCTAACGAGGGAAAATTGAAGCCGCCAACCGTCCAAGAGCTAAAATTTAAACAGGGCTTTCTTTTAAATTTTTTTGATAGCCCAGAAACCAGACAGGGGAACGCCCGGGGGGAGTTATCCATAGCGGTCAAGAGTGAGGTTTTAAACCCCCCAAAAGAGACCGTTCCCCGACAGGGAGTTAGTTTATCTGTACCTCTAACATAAAAAACCCCTTTGCCCGTATTAGGGCATATACATTTACAACTTGAAAAAAATGGGGCCCCGATGTTTAAAAATCAGGGCCAGGTTCTGGCTTCAAAACAGGAAAACAACCAAACACGGAGTGAGAAAGGGGCTTATGGAACGACGCAAAACCCCCCGTATTAAGAAGGGCAATTGGGAAAATGCCAATGGGGGAAATTCTGTCCCTTTTAAATTTTAGGGGCTGAAACCCTTTAAAGTGTGCTCCTGAAAACATACAAACCCGGACCTTTTGACGGGAAAAAGGAGAGTTTCGCCCCCTTTGAAAGGTAGTTCAACCCCTTGGGATTAAAAGACGCTACTTTTAAAGGGCCCCCATTCAAACACGGGGGGGCAAGAGAAGCCTTTTGCCTACCCTCTTGGCCCGGGGTACAACCAGGGACAGGGGAACAGATGAGGGGAAAGGGAGCAGAAAAAGAAAGAAACAACAAAGAACAGCAGGGGGAAAAAAAAAAATGTTATCCCCTGCAAAAAAACTACTATAAAACTCCTAAACAAAGAAAGCCCAAGAGCCGACATCGCCCCAAGGGTTCCTACCCTACTTGGGGGAAAAGGAAAACAGGCAAAGGAGAAGTAACTCCCCGGACAATGTTGACCGGTAATAGCATGAGCACCTAAAAAATTAAGTGAGACACAAAATACTCAAAATAAAAATAAAATTTTTCATTAATATTCCCCATGGGGAAAACAATCGCATGTATGCAAAAGACCCCCGGGGATGAGAACAAGGGGATTAACAGGGGCAGATCCCCGGGTAAAATGTTTTCACCGAGCAGAACCCTAAACGGGGGGCTTTTGGGGGGAGTCCCGATCATCCCCCCCGGGGTTCTGGACGGGACCGAGGGAATCCTCCCCTTCCCGGGAAAAGCAATCAGGCCAATCGGCAAGGAAATATTTGGGGTCGCAACCCTGTAGAAAAAATTGGAAAAATCTTCGGGGAGCGCGGGTTGTGCGGTCTCCTTTTGTACAATAAGAGCAAAAGGGAAGCCCCACCATAGGGGATATTTCTTTCACTAGCAAGAAGGAATTGGTTTTAGCAGGCCCTTTGCGCCAAGGATGGCGCAAAGGGCCGGGAACATTTGTATGGGGTTTTCACGGAAAGGGTCAAAGACCGCCCCCTACGGGGTTTTTTCATGATTTCTTCTTTTTAAAAAAAGAAATGTATGCGGCAAAAAAAACCCGTGGGTATGAACATCTTTGCTAGGTGGGCGCAATCTCAATAACTCTGTCCGCTCAAAAAAAGTATGGGTGCTCGGAAGTGTCATTAAAGATGTTGGAGACAAATTCAAACCGAAGGAGGGAGGCTCCGGGAGACCCCGATCCGACTTATTTCTCCTCCCTCTGTTCTCGACATCGTCCAGAGTTGCTGGGGGGCAAAAAATTATGAGAGTGTTGTTGTACCGTTCCCTGCAGTTTAAAAATTGCTTTTTAAAAGTTAAAGATCTTGCAAAAAAAAAGTCACTTTGTAAAGGGGGCCATTAACAGGCCTACCATTTCCAGTATCCCTCCTTTTATGGGTGCATCAGTTTCCCCAGGTCGCTTTACTACAGACCTGTTCATCTCCCTGATAGGTGCCGTGCTGGTTGCAAGCTAAAGACCCTTTGGGGACCTCGCAGTTTGTAGCAGACCGTAGAAACCATAAAACATCCCGACATCAAAACTGAACAAAAAAAAACGGACTGAGGTAAGAAAAATCGAGTCTTGGACAAACCCCTTTTAAAATTTGGGCTTGCATTTTCTATTATTACTGTTTGTTTTGTCAGTTGCTTATAAGAGTAACATTTTTACAAATCCCCCCACCTGCAAATGGGCCTTCCAAAAATTTTACAAACAATGATTCACCAGGAAATACAAGGGCCTGGTTGGTGTATCTCAATTTTTATTTTTTTTTAAAAGTGCTTCAACATAAAAAAAACTATATAAATTGGGTATCGCCATAATCGTATCGACCCACAGAGTAAAGGTAACTTATTACGGATACTGTACAGTGAGCCCTGTTAAAAATAAAAATAAAAAACACTACTAGGATTGCAATATTTTTGTCACTCTGCCTTCCAAAAAACTGATTTAAAAGTGATCAAAAAGTCTTGTCCCCCCAAAAATGATACCATATACAGCTTCATACACAGAAAAAATAAAAAGTTATGGCTCTCAGACTATGGCAATGCAAAAATGTGTTTTCCTGTTTGAATAAAAGTGTTTTTATTGTATAAAAGCCGTAAAAAATAAAAAATTATACAAATTGGGTATTGCTGTAATCGTATCAACCTGCTGAGTAAAGCTAGCATGTCATATCTAACGCAGAGTGACCACTATAAAAAATAAAAAACACTACCAGGATTGCTGTATTTTGTTCAAAACGCCTCACAAAAACCTTAATAAAAAGTGAACAAAGTGTTGTGTACCCATAATGGTACCAATAAAAGCATCAATTTACCCCGCAAAAAACAAGGCCCTACACAGCTCTGCACACAGCAAAATATAAAAGTTATAACTGTCAGAAGAGGACAACATAAAAACGCAATTTTTTATAGACCTATTTCTATTGTGTAAAAGTAATAAACATAAAAAACTATATAAAATCTATATCATTGTAATTGTACCGACCCCCATAGTAAAGTTATTACATCATTTACACTGCACGGCGAACGCTGTAAAATTGAACCCCAAAAAACAATGGTGGAACTGCGTTTTTCCCCCCATTTTCATGGCCCACTGCTAAAAAAAAAAACGTTGGAACACCTGTGCACCCAAAATGCACAATACAACCCGAGATGAGATCCCTGCGGGGTGTTGAATCCAAAATGGGGCAACTTCTGGAAGGTTTAACCTGTTCTGGTAGTTTAGGGGCTTTGCAAATGCGACATGGCCCCACCAAAATCTGTGTTCCAAAAGCCTAGCGCTCCCTTCCTAATATGTCCTGCAATGCGCCAAAACAGCAATTTACACCCACATGTAAGGTATTGCCGAACTTGGAAGAAATTGCTTAACAAAGTTTTGGGGTTCTTTTTTCCAGGATTCCTTGTAAATATGAAACATTTTAAGCTAAAATTGCAGATTATTGGAAAAAAAAATTGTTTAATTTTCACGGCCTAATGCTAAAAAAAAATTTGTGAATCACCTGTGGGGTTGATATACTGACTGCACCCCTGTATATATACCTTAAGGGGTGTAGCTTCCAATATGGGGTCTTTTTAGGGATGTTTATTAAGTTTTAGCACCTTAGGGCCTCTTCAAACCTGAAATGGCGCCTAAATAAAATTGCATTGAAAATGAGACCCCAGAGTCCAGAAGGTGCTCCTCCTATTCTGGGACTTAGGGTTGAGCCAAATAGTGCACTAGGGCCACATATGGGATATTTCTAAAAACGGCAGACCTGGGGAAATGATATTACATTGCATTTACCTAGTCACATTTACCGTATTCCAGTGAATAATGGATAAATATTGAAAATCTGCAAAAATAGTGACATTTTGAAATTTCTTTAATTGCTTTAATTTCTGTGAAATACTTAAAGGGTTATCAAACTTCCTAAACACTGTTGTAAATACTTTAAGGGGTCTAGTTTCTTAGAAGGCGTCATTTATGGGGGTATCTAACATGCAGGTCCCACAAAGCCACGCCAGAACTGGACTGGTCCCTAAAAAAATGTATATTGCAAATTTTCTTGAAAATGTGAGAAATTACTACTAAATTTCTAAGCCCTCTAATGATATATATATAAAAAAAAAGGACATTTAAAAAATGATGCCAACCTATAGTGGACATATGGTAGATGCTAGTTATAAACTATTTTGTGGTGAATAATTATCTGTCTTGCATGCAGAAATTTTTGAACTTTCAAAATCACAGATTTTTCTAATTTTTCATGAAATTTTTATATTTTTTCACAAAAAAACAAGGCTTGTATGGATAAAATTTTCTTACTAACTTAAAGCACAATGTGTCTTGAGAAAACAATCTCAGAATCACATGGATAGGTAAAAGTGTCAAAAAGTTATTCTCACATAAAGTGACACATGCCAGATTTAAAAAAAATAGGGCTGTGTCAGGAAGGCCAAAACTGGCTGGGTCCTTAAGGGGTTAAACAAGGCTAGCAGGTAGATAATGTCTCGCTTGCTTGTTCCCTTTTCCAGCTTTCATATAGCTTTGATAAAAAATAGAAGAAAGTACTTACTGAATATTTCTTCCTGAGGACTTTTAGACACCTTCTCCTACAAAATGTGAGGATTGGCAAGTCAACAATACTAGCTGCCTGCACATATTGAAGGTTATCACTCATAGCATATGTTGGTATTTATATAGGGGCGTAACTAATAGGTGGTGCAGAGAAAGAGTCGCTATAGAGCCCTGGTCCTTAATGGGGCAATAGGCCCCTCTTCAATATAAGAAGTTGTCCGTATTATAAATGGCACATTATAGTTGAGAGCCCACAGTATCTTTTCCTTTCATGTATATTATTTAAATTTTTTTATTTCAATAAAATATAAAAAAAGTATTTTTTTCCACAATGTTTTTCCCCCTTTTTTTTATTTTATTTAATTTGTTTTTTTTCAATAAATATTACATTTGTAGAAAGGTGTTTGTTGTTTTTTGGTGTTATTGTAAAAGGGGCGTATTGTACACGTTGAGAAAAATTTAGAAAACAGAGAGAACTCTATTTCCTGGTATATATTGTATGCAATAAAACGTATATTTGAAAGGGATTTTCCCCCAAATGCCAAAAATGAATTTTCTCCACTGAGTTCATTTTTTACCAACAACCACTATTTTTTAAAAATTTTTTCTTTGTATAGGAGATTTGAAAACGGGTGTTTTAAAAATGAACCCCCAAAAAATGCAAAAAATGAAAATTTTTTCCCTCAGTATAATTTTCACCAAACACCACTATTTAGAATGTTTTTTTGTATAGGAGAAATTTGAGTGGTGTGTTATAAAAAATTTTTTCACCCAAATACTAAAAAAATTAAACTTTGGGACTGGTATAATTTAGCAAACCCCCGCATCTGTAAACTTTTTCCATGTATATAAGATTAGAGTTTGTGAGCCGGGAAATGTGCCCAAAAAAGCTTTTGGGGTTGGGAAAGTGCGCCCGAATCCCAAAATCCCTAACATTGTGTTATGGAGAGGAAAATGTACTAAAGGGCGATCCCCACGGACAGGACAAATAAAGGCCGGTTTTTTCCCCGGGGGGGTATTTTTTCCCCGTTTTGCGCCCGTCCCCCCGGGCCGGGGGGGGAGGGGGGGCGGGTATTTCCGCTATGAGCAGAGAAAAGCCCTCCCCCTCCCTTTGAAAGAAAAGATTCCCCTCCCAAAAAACCGGACGGAAGATGGTGCTTGCTCAAAATTTTGTGCCGGACCCTGGGGACAAAAACCGCGGGGGAAAACCCATGAGTGGGGACGCTGCAGGGTTTTTCCCTAGAGCAAAAATTGTGTTAATTTTGGGGTTTTTTTCGGGCGGTCTAAAAAAAACCCCCCAAAGGGTAAAAAACCGGCCGAAAACCCTGCGTGGGGCATGCCCTTAAGTCGTTTCCCCCTAAGCTTGTCACACCCCCTAACTACCACTAACAATTTTAAAATAGAAAAAAAACAAATCTTTACAAAACGGGGTGAAAATGGGGCAGAATGCAATACAGTAAAATATATAACATGGTCAGTGTTTATTAGCAGAAAAAAGAGAGCCATACACCTAGCGATGACGTTTTTGACATTCTTGTTCTCGCACTGTTTGGTAGCCCCCAAAAAAGTGCAAAAAGGTGCTAAAAAACATTTAAAATGGGTGTCAAATGCCCTAACTAAACTTTTCCGTCAGTAAAATGTCCGGTTTGAGTTCGAGAAAATCGAGATAGTCGCTGAATGATCTTTTCTCAAATGGTTTAAAAAAACACTTTACAAAAAACTGTTTTTTAAATATTTCAGCTTTAAACAAGTTATTAAAGACTTTAGCACGATAAACTTCTTGGACCGCGTTGTATAAATGTACAGATACATTGGTAACTTGCTGCTATTAAATGTTCAAGAGGATAAATTACAGTTAATATGATTAGAGAGTCATTATTGGAGAAAACAAATGTATTCTCTATATAGCAGTATTTGATTTATTGGAAACTTTTTTCTTATAATTCCTTTAAAAAGGGGTTTCCACTTTTTTTTAAGTCAATATGCCCTTACCATGCATCGGGGCCAATTTTAAAGTGTTAAAATTCAGGGCATAATAGAAATTTGGTCGTGCTTTTTGGCCCCCCCCCCAATTTAAAAAACCCCATTATCTAAAATTCATGCCTTGTTACTAATATTAATAATATTTTTTCTATCTCATAAAACTTCCAAGACCAACTTACCAATAACATACTACTAAAGATGATTATACCCCCAGAACACAACATTTTTCCACCCTAAGTGACTGTAAAATTACCCCAAAAAAATTACTAAATAAAAATCGGTATGCAACTATCATTATCCACAATGGCTAATAATTAAATCCAAAATGAAACGGTTTTGAACTTTTTGCCACCCCAGGACGTATATTGGACACTAATGTACACAAACTTTGCAAACATATATAACCTCCTACAGTGACCATATAGTGGTAATACCAGTGACACAGCTCTGGATTTTCATGTTAAAAAGAATAAGGTAACATACTCGCGATTTGCATGTTACCACCATACAATGCCCATATAGTAGAAACCAGTGTATACAGGTTCTATAGACATATAAGTGATTACAGTCATGCCCTGTGATCAAAGGGGACTTTTTTTTGGTGAGTCGTTCAGTTTCCCTTTTTAAAACTCCATTCTCCCAGAACCCTGAGACTTTTTTTCGGCCACACCATCCCCGATGAATTTTCCAAAAATATCTTTGGGAAACCATATGAGGAGGGACGGCTCCTAAAGGGGTGGGGAGGAATAGAGATTGCACTACAGCTTTGGCCTGTACCCTTTATAATCATATTCTGCAGTCCAAACTACTTCCTGTTCACCTAGAAGATTAGTCAGGCTGTTCAGACTTCAGGGGGTGCAAGGGAGGAGTTTAGTATATCATACTTTTTTTCGTGTTTCTGTTTTTTATTTCGATTTCCCCCGTTTGGGGGTATGATGGATTTTTTTGGCAAGGGACAGATTGAATCGTTATATTTAGTAAAATGGTCAATGAGGGATGTTGCTGGGGAATGTTTATTTAAATAAAGTGTTTTTTCTGTTGTGTTAGTTTGTTTATTTTAACATTGTATTCCATTGTTAGTAATGGAGGTGTCTGACGCCAAGCCCCAGAGCTAGGAATAGATAGTCGACTGTCAGACACCTCCAGGAGCGTTGCTAGGGTCCTAAAACATCCAGGGCCTGGGACCTCTTTTATTTCGTTTTTCTCAGTAGGACTGCGTTCACACACTGTTTTTAACGCCTCACTTAAAACTGCAGCTTTGTTTTTTACAAAAAAAAAAAACATGTTTCTGTCACTAATTTTATGCGTAGTCCACATAGATACTCCCCATCAACTAAGCAGCCACTGTAAAATGCTCATCTACATATGACAGTGTAATACCTTATAAATAAGTCACCAAAAAATAATATACGGGGGGAACAATATACTATATAAATTATTGTTATTTAAAAAAAAACCCCTACAGTCCCAAGACCCAATATTTTTACAATTTAAAGAATAAAAATATGGAAACCCTTTGAGCAAAGCACCACCACTTTGGATATCTTTTGTATTAGGTGTCTGAGACATTTTTTACTAAATGCCAACTCTCCTTTTTTTGGGGGGGGGGGTCCCCTTTTTTCCCGCCCTCCCGGGGGAGTTGGCATTCCTCCGCCCCCTGCAGGCGGCGGGGGCCCTTTTAAAAATTACCGCGGCCGCAAGAGTAAGTGGTGCGCTACTCTTGCGCCCCGGACGTCCTACAGGGGGGGAAAAAGGGGCCGCCGGCCGCTCCCCGCCGCGGCTCACTTGGGGGGGGGAACAGGAGGGATCGCTCCCTCCTCCCCTGTTTAAAACGGCCCGGTTTTGGCCCGCACATACAGGTCACCCAAAAGGGGGGCGCAGGGGGGGTACGCCGGTGCTCACTTCCCCCGCGCCGCGAAGAGTTTGGGAGGGGTGGCCCCGCTAGGGCCCGGTAAAGGGAAGTGGTTTTTTTTATTTTATTTTTATTGCTTTTGGGGGCTCTACCGGGTAAAAGAGAGGGCAATCCCGGCAACAAGGGGGGGCATCACCGGCAACAATGGGGGCACTACCTGGCAACAAAGGGGCAATACTGGCAACAGAGGGGGCCCCTACCCCGGCAACAAAAGGGGGGACACCTGGGTAAAGTTGGGGGGACTCCCTGGCTAAAGATGGGGGCACTACCTGGCAACAGAGGGGGCACACCTGGCAACAGAGGGGACATCTACCTGGCAACAGGGGGGCACTCCTGGCAAACAATGGGGACTACCTGGCAACAAGGGGGGCACTACCTGGAAACCCAATGGGGGCACTACCTGGCAACAATGGGGGCACAAACCTGGCAACAAGGGGGCACTCCCTGGCTAACAGATCTGGCACTACCTGGCAACAATGGGGGCACTACCTGGCAACAATGGGGGGCACTACCTGGCTAACAATGGGGGCACCTACCTGGCTAACAATGGGGGCCCCAAACCTGCCTAAAAAAGGGGGGGCACCTACCTGGCAACAAAGGGGGGCATCTACCTGGCGACAAATTTTGCTCTACCTGGCTACAGAGGGAGCATCTACCTGGCTACAAGGGGGAAATCTACCGGCCGTAAGGGGCACAAACCTGGTTTAAAGGGGGGCACTACCTGGCTATAAGGGCATCTACCTGGCTTTCTTCCAAGCCGTTATGCAGTTAGGTGGAGTGGGTGTGGCTTTTTGAAGGGGCGTGGCATACCGACAAAATACGCGCGCCGCCCACTAAAGTCTCCTGCTTTTTCATTTTCAAAAGTTGGCAACTATGATTTATTACCAGATAGTGGTAGAAACTAGTTGTATGTAGGTTCTCTGAAGACATAAGTGATAACACTGCAGTTACATTTAGTGACTCACAGGAGACATTTCCACCGATGGGATTCACTCACTTTCCTTTTTCTTCTCCATCTGGCCCAAATCGCCATACTGACTTCTCCTGGCCACGACTTGTCTCTGCAGGATTTACCACACAAACATTTTAGAATCCTCATTTTTCCACCACCTATATACCTTCCTGGGGGGTTTATATATACCTCCTTACCTTATGGATGTTTATATAGGAAAGCATGGTGATGCCCCATCACCACAGCAACCTGCTTTACTATGAAGAGCCAGGTACCCATCATTCCTTAATGGGCCCCCATTAGGTAAGTATATAGACCTCCTCCCAGTAGGTAGGTATATAGGTTCCTTCAGTAGAGCCCCTTGGTAGATGGGTATACAAGTCCCATTAGTAGGTAGATATATAGGTCACCTCAGTACGTAGACAAGTATTTATGGCCCACTGCGGGTAGTTTATAAAGTCCCCTATAGTAGAGAGGTAGGTATATAGGTCTCCTCAATAGGTAGGTATATAATTTATATATCCCCCAGTGGGTGGATATATAGGCACAAGCCCCAGATAAAACTACCTAGCGATGTTCCTGGATGTCTCTATTATTAACACTAGAATAAAATGGTAAAAAATACAGTGAAACAACACAAAAAAACATTTTATTTAAATTAACACTCCCAGACAATGTCCTTTGTTGACCATTTTATTAAAGAAATGGATTTAACGCTGGTCCAAAATAGTCCAAAGAGGAAAACCTATAAAAGACAAAAACACTATTCAGCATCTGGCTGACAGTTATTGAAAGTGCCTATAAATAGGTAGACCCTTCTTTTAGATAAGTAGTGCTCCAAATTAGTTAGCCAAACCCATGCCATTAGATAAGTATTCTCACCTGCCACTTGGTATATAGGTAGATAGGTCACCTGTTATGTGGGAAGACCCCGATAGGTAAGTAGGTAGGGACAGCAGTAAGTAAAGCTCCAGCTAGGCATGGACCAGGTACATACATAGAAAAGACTCCAGGAAGGTTGAGAAGGCCCCAGAAAGGTAGGTATGTAGGCAGACAAGTTCCCAGGTAGCCAGGCAGGGGGCAAGGCCCCAGGTAGGTCGGACAGACCCACAGATTAGTAGGGGCTTCAGTAGGGGTAGGCACGGTCTTACGTATATAGGTAAATAGACCCCAGCTAGATAGGTAGACCCCTATTAGATAGGTTGATAGGCCCTACGTAGGTTCCAGGAAGGTTGATATATAAGCCCAAGGTAGGTAGGTTGATAAGCCCCAACTAGGTAAGTAGGTATGCCTGAGATCGGTATGTGTGCCCTAAGTAGGTAGGTTGGTAGGCCCCAGGTTGGTAGGTTGGTAGTCCCCAGGTAGTTAGTTAGGCAAGTAGGCCCCGGCTAGGTAGGTAAGTAGTAAGCAGACCCAAGAAATTTAGGTAGGCGATATGTAGGCCCCAGTTAGGTAGGTAGATAGGCCCAGGTAGGTTGGTAGGGGTCATTAGTAAAAAAAACAAAACAAAAAAGCGCACCATTCTCAGTTAACCCCAAAAAGTTGCAGACCAGCTTCACCAACTAAAGACCGAACTAGGCAGTGCAATGATATGACGTCATCTGCTGCATACATCAGGTCATGCAGTTGACATCTGGTAGGCTTAAGGTCTCAGCTAGTCCTTATTATGCTGAATAAAGGGACAGAGAGCTCTCTGCCCCACTAAGGGCTTTAACTGTTTGTGCATCCCGAGGATGTGCAAACAGTTAAGTAGACTGCGCAAAATCGGGAATCGAGAGCAATTGCCCTCGATCCCAAGAGCATGCCTCTGAATGTTTGGGACAGAGGGCATGGGTGTTCTGAGAAATGTTGCCCTCTAAGGCGGTTGACCTTCATCCACAATGCTCAAATGACACTGTAGCCATTCACTTGCCCCAGTGGTCAAGTGCCATACATACAGTGCAGGTATGCAAAAATGTTGCCAATCTTCTTTAGGGTACAACCACACGGCAGGGGTTTTCAGTCGGTTTTTCAGATGTTTTTCGGATTTGAGAACCCTCTGAAAACCGACTGTCAAACATCCCTATAGATGTGAATAGAAAATCTGGCTACCGCTGGCGTTCTGAAAAACCCGGAACGTGCACAATCTTCAATGTGCTATTCAATGGTTAATGGGGCAGGTGAATCCAAAAAAACGTGGACAGTACTGTGCCCCAAAACCTCAACAGACCATAAAAAACCAGCCAGCTTATTAAACAGAATTTTACAACTGCCGTGTGGCTGTACCCTTAAAGTAAATCTGTTATCAGTGAGAATCAGGTTCATTGACTAAATAGACTGAAAACTACAGTTCAAGATACACGTTGCTCCTGCCTTCCCCATTAACTTCTTGACTAGGTTGTCAATAATGCAAGGAAACCATTGTCTCCCGGCTGATGGTCAAGACAGATACGTAGAGGTTACTGATTGCATGGTTTAAACAAATTTAATGAGTAGCAAAGCTTGGGGCCCCAAAAAAAACCGGTACAGAATAAAAGATTGGTTGTTAGAAAACACTGACTCTTGTGGTTTATGCTAGGCTTTGTACATTAGACTCGCTGTACACAAGTCTAACTGTATAATAACAAAAATGCATAAAACACAGAGAGCACCAGAATTAGGAAATGTATTTTATGCTCCAGAACAGTAGCAATCGATTGTGTCACAAGCAAATAAATTTTTTCCTTTTTGTACTAAAGGCAATATAAAAATAATATAAAAATAAATAAAATATACACACTTTTTATCTATCTTCGATTATATATAAATTTATACAGTATCTCTCTCTTCTTCATTATATATTAAAAATATATATAAATATAATATATAATATATATATAAATATAAAAACCCTATCTCAAAAAAGCATAAATTGTTATTCAGAGAATGAAGACACAGATTGCTACCCAGAGAATTAAGACACACATTTCATGTCCTCCGGACCATCTGTATCCATCTCTCACCTATCTTTCTATGTATCTTGCACTTTAAATTCCCATTTGGGGGGGTTTATAGTTCGGTAGGGGGAGGGATAGGTACTCTTATCCCCCCAACATATCACCTAATTTGCTTTTAGATTTTTTCATTTTTTCTCCCCTCGTAAACAGTATTTTCTGTAGAAAAAACGATTAATACTGTATTTTTCAGACTATTAGTCACACCTAGGTTTTAGAGGAGGAAAATAGGAGAAAAAAACTGAAGTAAAAAGGATAGTTTTTATTAGTACTATTTTGGGATACATGTAACTTTTTTATCACTTTTAACTCCAATTTTTGGGGGATGTGAAATGACCAAAAAAAAAACCACAATTTTGGCGTTTGTAATATCTCTCTTCCATGGTGTTTATTTTAAAAAACAAAAGGGGTG
>JAODAL010061558.1:0-20247 GCA_025379985.1 Phyllomedusa bahiana | reverse complement strand
TGGTTTTTCCACAGGCAAGCGCAGTCCTACCCCTATGAGACGCGAAGACACTGGAGGCTGAAACAGGAAACGCTGTTCTATGTAAAACGAGGTCATTGTTTTTTTCCAGCCAATCGAAACCCATAACATCCCAGTCATGACGTCGCACACCCCATCTCACCCTGCTCTATTCTGTAATCTCATTTGCTGGCCCCAAAATTAAACAGGAAGCGCAGAAAAAGGCGCGATCTTAATAGATGATGCACAGATTTTAACCTTAATTATCACATGATCTGGAAATTTCGATCACCATAAAAACCTTGCCGATTTCAACTTTGTCGATAAAAATCGCTCAACACTAGTTAGGATAAGTATACAACAATTTAGAATTAATTGTTAAAGGGCTACACAATTTTGCCGATAAACACCAGTTTTACTCACAAAACTGTACATGTAAAAACCACAGCTGCAGCATCTCCATGGCCATTCTCAGCCACAAGATACATCCTTAGCACATGTTCACACGATGGATTTGGAAAATCTCTGGCTGAATCAGCATCGAAACCTCACTGTATAATCCCTGCCTGTAATACGAGGATTTGATACTAATTTTCAAAGGCAGATTTTCAGCCTCCAACATAATGTGAGGTGCAGATTCCACCTCAAGAATTAACGTCAGTTCTTTACCATTTTTGAAAAGGAAGTAGCACCGCGGAAAATCAGCGTTATGTGAACGACGACGCTTATTTACCATAGGAAACAATGTAAGGCGGATTGCAGTCAGATTGGATGCTGATTCAAGGTAGATTAAGCACTGAATTAGCCCCAGAATCAGCATCCAAATCAGCCGTGCGCACGTACCCTTACCCTTAGGCCTGGACTACACCGAAACCTTCTGCAGCACTAATGACTGATTTTAACTACAGAGTTACCACTGCAGTCCAAATGGTTGCATGGAACAGCGCATGACTTTGTACTGCAGCTGTAGCTCTATAGCTAAAATCATCAAGGTCCCATTGACATAGCATTTCTGGGCTCCATCGCAGGTACCCATTGAGATATCATGAACAAGGTATTCTGATCCATACCATAGAAAGACCGACAGACCCAAAGGAGACTGTTGCACAAATATAAGAATGTTACATTTGCTCTAGTTCACATTAATATATATTTTATATGCTGGATACAAAAGATTGATCGACCCCCAGCACATGAAACATAGACCGACATAAGACAGAGCAAACAAAGTCCAAAAGAGATGACATTTGTTGTGTTGTTTGCTGTGATGTCACTGTAGTATACATCAGGATAACTTTCATAGTCCTGAAACAAACACGAAGTGCATGGGGGCTTAGCTGCATCACAAAAAGATGTAGAACAGGCCTTTTTCATACATATCAAGGAGGAATAACAGATTTAAGGAAGGATGCTGCAGATTTGTTATCGCATGGGAAATACAAAACTTTTACTTTACAAAATTCTCATCAGCCAGGCTTATATATAAAACCCTCACCTCTCAAACATGCGCCATAACAACACCACTGGCATTCCCATGATGATGTCACAATCAGTGTTCATGTGATGCTGCAGCCAATCACAGTCATCAGCAGCCACGTAACCTACATTCAGGAAGGCCTGAGAATAGCTGCAACGTGATGTCATCGGCCTGGAGCGGTGGTGCCATAACAGAGTGCGTTTAAATGGGGAGTTCATTTTTCAATTTATTTTTAAATTTTATAACTAGTCCAACTGGCTGACAAACATTTTGTAAAAATGGAACACTGCTTTGAAGGAGTTGGCTGCATTTTCATTTTTTGTATTTGAAATGAGTACCTTTTTTTTTTTAACAAAAGGCGTATGTATCTCTCTGCCCTCAGCAACCACTAATTTTTTTAACACGTCTCCCCACCACCCAACTCTCTGTTCTCTTCTATAAAAGGAGTACAGCCGAACACACTGCTCACCTGTATTGGGAACTCTCATAGAATAGAATGGAGAAAAGTGTGCAAGTGTGATCAGTAGAGATGAGCGATTTAATCAAGAAAAGATGAAATCAAGTTGATTTTCATGGTTTTCTAGATCTCAATTAGATCCGATTTTTTTTTTCTTAAAATCGGATCATAAATCGAGATCCAGACTTGTGATCGCGCCATTTTCGCTGCTTCCTGTATTTTTGCCGGCCAGCCAATCAGTGCAGAGCACAGAGAGGGGTCAAGAACATTACCAGTGGATGGTATAGGGATCTCATTGACTGCTAAAATCCCATGACCCTGTTTTATCTATGTCACTGTAGTTCCTGCTGAACGCCATTAGGATTACAGACTGTGAACTGAACAGATTGCAATAATTCTATTTGTAGTCCTAGTTGGCTGTTCCAAATTTCAAGGAGTGAAGCAAGCACACTATTGATTTGGTGTCAGAGGTTTTCCATAACACAGGATTTCATAGATATTCCAAAGAAAAAATTCTATTTCTAATCCTAGTTGGTTTTCACACTAGACTACATTTCTTAGATATTCCGTAGCAAAAATTCTATTTTAACTCCTAGTTGGCTGTTCCAATACTCTTTGGAGTACAGTTCTTCAATAAGAGACTGTCAACAAATCTTGACCTTTTTAATATTTATCTTTCTGAACATGGAGCTAACTAGAGGTGGTAAGCAAACAAGGAGGGGGATAGGTTGTGGAGCTAGAGGTACGAGATAAGGCGCTCCTTCCAGTGCTCCGGACAACACACAAACGAGCAAATCGTCAGTTGCAGGACCGTCAGGCCTGTCATCACTCGGTCGGTTACCTATGAATCTCAGTAATGAAGAGTGTCGCCAATCTGTTCCAGCGGTTTTACCTCCTCGTCCTCTCAGTCACGGCCACAAATGTCTTCATCATCATCGTCATCATCAGTCCAACCCGAAGCAAACACAGCCCAAATGTCAACCAATGTACAGACCACTGTGGATAATCCATATTCTGAAGATCTCTTTGATGACACAATGCGGTTTGGTCAGAAGGCATTTCAAAAGATCAAGAGGCCAAAGAGGATCATTTTGTCTGCTCTGATGCCCAATCGCTGATGCCTTCAAAGGAGGAGAAAGAAGCTGATTCCTCTCTTTGTATTTTTAAGGTGCGAAAATGACATACACAATAGACAAAAGGCGTGGAACCTGATATATGTTCTCCAGATCCTTCCATAAATATGGAGTTCTGCCTTTTTCAACATATATGCGCATCTACAAGAAACAAGCAGATCAAGGGTAAAATCCTTGCCAAAAGAATCAATATCTGTGAAGAGCACATTCGCCACTCCAAGAGCAGAGACAGTTTCCTCCAGCGCGTCAAGGAAAATGAGAGGAAGAAAAAGGAAGCCAAGGAGAAGGGCACCAGGGTGGAACTAAAGTGTCAGCCAGCTGAATCAAGTGAAGCTCACTTCGTCCGCACTCATGGAAAGGAACCTGAGCTCCCTGAGCCCATTCCCTACGAGTTTATGGCATTTTTTTCCTTGACCTATAGGTGTCATTTCTATGTAATTTTCCATCAATACTGGTAAAAACTTTATTTTTTTTTTTTAAATATATGTATTTAATTTTTTTTTTATAGGAAAACGGGGCAATAAAATAAGTTTTGTAATGGCGTCACTTTTCTGTTACGGACATTTCTATACATGGGATATAGTTTTAACTCCTTACTGAACATGACATACACTACTCACAAAAAGTTAGGGATATTTGGCTTTTGGTTGAAATTTCAGGACGAACATAAAATTTCCTGAATTTTTTTTTAAATGAACCATTCTCTTTACTTTAGATGTACATGTCCAAATGTTCAATGTTTCGGGACTTTTTGCACAACTTGCTGATCTCTAAGAAAATGTTCACATGGCGTTTCCTAGGTTTATAATGGCGCATACTGCAGATATATGACAGCTATTTCAAAGTACGCACTGGTCAGAGCGTACTTTCAACAGCGCTCCCATTGATAATTACTTTCCCTGGCACCTAAGCGCCGGAAAGAAGTGACATATCACTGCTTTCAGATCCAAATAAAGTAGCAAGCGGGCGTCAGCATAAGTGTTCCTTTATTCAAGAATCCAGAGTACAAAAATCTGCAACTTTTTGACCCACACCCGGGTCTTTGTCAAGCATAAAATAAGTGCATAACATATACATATTTAAATGTTTCGGGTGGTACCAAAAATTTGTCTCATCCAATAGTGTCAGAATACATTGATTACAACAATAAACACATGTGTAACTCTATATGTGCACCAATCACTAAAAACACATTGTGATGGACATAAATATACACCAATGGGAAAATATCCGTGAATTTAAAAACCTACCGGACCAGCGAGATCACCGATCAGAATCTCCATGGCGTCCTTGCAGACCAAGTGCGCAAGTCCTAGCTTTACTGCCGCGCATGCTCAAACTTCCTAACCGGGCGGAAGAGAACAATCTACTCACTGCGCGTGTCTGTTGCCCATATCTAAACCGCGCATGCGCTATACCCACATACAGCGGATCACTTCGTAAACACGTAGAATCACCGCTAAACAGGGAAAGAGAATGCAACTAGATGTTTATACTTCACACTAGCCTCTATTGTTATTTAAATACATTACATCAATCGAATCTATAATATGTGGGACAATAGACTTGTATCAATATACAGGACATAATGTAGTCCAAAGCTGACAGCTAGATTAGTGTACCACACTGTCGGATCCAAAGTCTCCAGCAGTATAGATAAACACAATATAGCAAGTCAATTGCTTAATAGTATATATATTCTCTATTGAATCTCCATAAATTGTAATATAGAATAAGGCTTAAAAAGTTGTAATAAACAATTAGAGGCAGAGGGAAGAAAACTGTCTCCAAACCAAATTATGCGAGAGCAATGGAGGAGCGTCCTCAACGGGTGACTCGCAAACACCCTCAGAATTAAATCATGAGGTAAATTTGGTTGTCAATATTTCTTCTGCTACATTATCAGAGACAGAAATTAGGCTATTGAATAGGGGACTCTCTTTTAGTCCTGTTTCTTCATTTGATAATTTTCAATTTGAAATAGATCTGCAAAATTTCTTTAGAAGGTTACGATTAAAAGCTTTTTTCCATGCTAGGAATACAGAGTGTGGGGATGATAACATTGATAATGCAACTGTCTGTTTGAAGGATCTAGATCTGAGATGTAAAAGCGATTTTTCTCCGCCTCATACTAACCATATTGTTGAAACGTATATAAAGTTGACAACAAATTTGGTGATTAAGCCGGCGGATAAGGGGGGGAGCAGTTGTTGTAATGGACAGGACACAGTATGAGCATGAGGTATATCGCCAATTAGGTGACTCTGAAGTCTACGTACCACTGACACGTGATCCGAAGTTTGACATAATGAGGGAGATCAATGTTGTTACTGACAGAGCTATATGTGAAAGAATAATTGATGACAAAATGGGTAATTTTTTGAAGATCACTTCACCTGTGACCCCGGTCCTATATATCTTACCAAAGATACATAAAGATCTGGGTAACCCTCTGCGGAGACCCATAGTATCTGGGAGAGGCTCTGTCTTCAGTAACATTGCTATTTTCCTTGACAAGGTATTACGTAGATTTTCTATATCTGCCCCGTCCTATATAAGAGATACAGCTGACTTATTACAGGAATTATCTTTACCTAATCAGACTTTCTTTTTTGTCTCCTTTGATGTTGTGTCATTGTATACGTCAATTGAACATACAATGGGATTGGAGGCGGTGTCTGTGGTGCTTACCGGTGCAGGATGCGATCCGAGGTATTCACAGTTTGTACTCACCCTTCTGGAGATGGTCTTGAGGAGGAATTATTTTCTCTTCAATGATAAATTTTATCTCCAGAAGAGGGGCACTGCCATGGGGTCCAATGTTGCCCCCACTTATGCTAAGATCTTTATGGCATCCCTTGAGGCCGACTGTGTTTATCCATCTATTTACTCGGATCGTATCCTGTGCTGGTGGCGCTACATAGATGATATATTTTTGATTTGGACTGGAACATTAGGAGACCTAGACCATTTTCATGATTATTTGAATAATTGTAGATTAGGGTTGCAATTCACCAAGGTTGTGTCAGAACATTCCATACAATTTTTGGATACCCTGGTGTATAACCATGAGGGATCTATTGAGACAGATTTGTTTGTCAAGAGCACGGATCGTAACAATCTATTAGAATATGGTAGCTCTCATCCAAGACACATGATTGATACTCTACCTTGGAGTCAGCTACTGATAGTCAGGAGGGTTGTATCTGAAGAAGAAAAAGTGGATATCTGCATCCAGGAGATGTGTGAAAAATTTATGGCTAGAGGTTACCCTAAAAGCCTACTTAGGAAACATCAGAGACGAATTAAAAACGTATTCCAGAATTTACGTAGGAATAGAAATCTCCGAGACAGATTGGTGAAATCAGATTGCTTTTTGGAAGGAGGAATGAGACAATCCTTTATAGCACCCCCTAAATTTGGTAATTTCCCCTGCCTCAATTGTTGTAATTGTAACAATCTTTTACGAGGTTATTCTTTCTCTCATCCCCAATCAGGACAAGTTATTAAATTACATGGCAGATACACATGTCGTTCATCTTATGTGGTGTATATGATCACCTGCCCCTGTAGTTTAATTTATGTAGGGGAGACAACCATGGAGATAAGGGAACGTATAAATAAACACAAGAGCACGATTCGCAGACGTATGTTGGATCTTCCAGTGGCCAAGCATTTTGCTGAGACGGGTCATTCCATTTCACAACTGAGATTTAGGGTCATTGACCATGTTGCACCCCTGCGAAGAGGGGGAGATCGGGAAAAAGTTTTGAGGAGGAAGGAACTTAAGTGGATTTTTGAATTGAAAGCTTTACATCCTATAGGTTTGAATATTGAGTTTAATATTACTAAGATATAATTTCTGTCAATTTCATAGGTATATATGAGATGTATATTTGTGTTTTTAATAGTGGTTACTAATAAAAAATCGTTTTATTTATTTTAGATATCACGGATCAAGCGGGATCATGGATCAATCTCCTTTGATGGAATTTTTTTTTGATGTGATTTTCACTTTTATTATGCTTGACAAAGACCCGGGTGTGGCTCGAAACGTTGCAGATTTATTGTACTCTGGATTCTTGAATAAAGGAACACTTATGCTGACGCCTGCTTGCTACTTTACTTGGATCTGTTGATATGAGGAATGGGCCTTCCTCGAGTTGGGGTGATCTGTTGCATATAGAGTGTTTGGAGGATTTATAAAGGAGGACTTCTGTGCTGTCCAAACTACACTTTTGCATATCACTGCTTTCACTCAGCACTCAGTGTATTCCCTAGTACGTGCTGGGGAATACGCCGAAAAATCACAGCACTCAATTAGTGCTATAATTTTAATGTATTTGTGGGGCGTACTGTGGGAGTATTGCAGAGTTATTATACGTCAAAGTACATCCCGCAAATACGCCATGTGAACATACCCTAACAAGGAGCTTAATGGCAAAATTCACAACAGGTGTTTGACCCCTGAATTACCAAATACATTTAGGGGATCAATTTGTATTAGGATTTAAACAGTCCTCCTCATCATGCTGTTTACATTGTGACATCATGAGACCAAGACAACACTTTACAATTGATCAACAGTATTAAACGTTCCTGCAGTAGTGTGGCAATGATCATCTGGTTCCGCAGGGCATTGGTTACAATGAAGCGGTTATCAGTGTGTGATGGAGCCAAAGGACGTCCACTTCATTGCCTTTCTGTGACTCTTTCAGTCTCTCTATTACAACCTGCTGATGACACTCTAAGCTCAGTGGCCACTTCCGTCTGAGCGCATCCTGCTTGAAGCCTCCCAATGGCGAGATTCTGTTGATCAATTCTAAGGTGTTGTCTTGGTCTCATGATGTCACAATGTGAACAGTATGATGAGGAGAACTTTTAAATCCAAACTTAAATTGATCCCTTAAGTGTATTGGGTGATTCAGGAATCAAACACCTGTTGGGAATTTTGCCATTAAGCTCCTTTTTAGAAATCGGCAAGTTGTGCAAAAAGTACTGAATCACTGAACAGTTGGACATGTGCATCTAAAGAGAAGAGATGGTCTCATTGAGTTCATTTAAAAAAAAAATTCAAGAGATTTTATGTCCATCCTTAAATTTCAACCAAAAGCCAAATATCCCAAACTTTTTGTGAGTAGTGTATGAGTACATTGGTAAGGCTCTTTATAAGCAGGATTACTAAGTAATTCCAGTATATAGGAGGCAGGTGCTGGTTGCTAATTACAGCTGACACCTGCCGCTAACAGCAGGGAACAGAGTCGGCTCTGATCTCTGTTGTGTAACCCTTTAGACATTGCAGCTGCGGTGTCTAAATAAATGAGAAACTGCTAATAGAACACCTCTTTGTACACCCTACTGAATTGTTTATACAATGCAGAAGGGTGTAGGGATGATCAAGCCCCCTATTGGTCAAGCACCCAAAGGGTATGTTCGTGGGGGGGTACTTTGGGCATAATTGCGCTGCAAGGCGCCCGAAGTAAGCCCCACAAATATAGTAAATCATAGCACTCATTCATTGAGTGCTATGATTTTATGGCGTATTCCCTGGTGCACTGTACGCACCCCTAAAAAGAAGTGAAATTTGTCGGGGAAAATAAAGCTGAATGGAAACCGGACCGGAGCGCTGTTCAAAGTTTGCTCTGGCCAGCACGCATTTTCAACAGCAGGCATATAACAATGTGCACTATATGCTGTGCAAAAATAACCTAAGGGGACTAAATATTATAATAAAAAAACATGTTTTTAAAGAAAAAAAATTACAAAATATGAAAAGTTCAAATCACCCCCTTTTTGCCATTTTACAAATAAAAAAGTGACACATAATTGGTACGGCCGCATCCATAAAAGTCTTATCTATTCAAATATAACATCATTTATCCCATAGAAAAAAAAAATTAAAACACCAAAATTGTGGGCTTTCTTTGGGTCTTTTCATGTCCCCTAAAAATTGAAATAAAAAGTGATCAAAAAGTCCAGTCAATCCCAAAATGGTTCCAATAAAAGCTACACTTCAGCCCACAACAAATGCACTAACGCTCAGGTCAATAGATGGAAAAACAAAAAAGTTATTGGTCAGAGAAAATGGCGCTGCAGCACAAAGTAAAAAATACTGAGTGTTTGTATATTTTTAAAGTACTAACACATAATGAAAACTCTACATATATGGCACCAATAGATTTGGATCAACCTGCAAAATCCAGATAACACATCATTTATACCGAAGAGTGAACAATATAAAAACAAAACCCTCACAGACATGTCCAAGTACGTTTTTTTCCACATTTCACCCCACTTATAATTTTTTTCCCAGTATATTCTATGTAACACTATTAAAAAGATACACCTTTTCCCTCATAATAAACAATTAGATAGAAAAATCAAAAAAGTTATGGCTCTTAGAAAACAGGGAGGAAACAAGAGCCATATTATTAATACCTGCTGTCAGGAAGGGATTAAGGTCATTGGGGCAGGGCTAAAAGTGATGGTTTCATCTGTTTAATTGATTTTTGTATTTTGTTTTTATATTGTCAGAAAAAAAACCTCTAGAGGACATTTTTAAATCATTATTTTTTTTCTGGTTGCTGATTTCCCCTATACGGGGCCGTTCACACGGCTTATTCTGTGACTTATTCCAGCCGTACTGTGAGCCGTATTTGCGCTGCAGTACGGCTGGAATCCGTCCCAGTCATTCCGTCTCTTCTCCCCGCTCGGCGAATACGCAGAGGGGGGAGAAAGTGACATGCACATTATTTACGGCGTGTACGCGTCGTGAATAATGAGTGTCTATGGGGCCGGCGAGCCACTCCTCCCCTCCCTCGGCCCCGCTGCCCGGCCGCCCGCGGAAGTGCGGGGCGAAGTCCGTCCCTGCCATTACGTCGACAATAAGCCGTGTGAACAGCTGATCTGGGTCTGATAAGACCCAGCAGCTAATGCAGTTACCGAGCCCCAGAGATCGCATGATCAGTATACAGTGCTTATTGAGCACCATGTATACAATGATCAGATTCTCACAGCTGTATAGACAGCTGCAAACTCTGCTTTTTTTAAATTCACAAACATGGAGGAGAGCAAACTCATGATTAGGAGCAGCATGTGAAAGAGCGGAGCACACATGCATGGAGGAGGGGGGACACCTGAAGGGGGGGATGGGAGCGCACTCGCATGGAGGAGGGGGGACACACTTACAGGGGTTGTCTCGCTACAATGATTGGGTTTTAATTAAAAAATCTTTAACAAACAAGCAGCTTTGCAATATATGTTCATTACAAATGTCCTACTGATTTTGAGTTATCCCTCGTAGTAGGAGTGCATCAGCTCCTGAAATCACTATAGCAGCCGACCTGTTGACCTTTATCTCACTGGCTGTCAGTGCTGATGACTCATCTGTTTCTGAATACAGGTCAGAGCACAGAGCCCCTCCTGCACAGTATGCTTCTGTAGGGAAGGGAGGGGGAGGGGTCTGGCTTCTGTGTCTGTGTGGATTAACCCTGTGTGTGCCTGCTCCCTCCTGCTCTCTACACAGATTGAGGAGAGCAGAGATGAGGCTGATCTGTGGTCAGTAGATATGACATCAGTGAAGTGTGTTACTATAATCATGATGCGTCTGTGGAGCTGTGACTATACTAATAGAACAGATCAGGGGGGCATGTGAACGGTTCATATCCCTTCTTGCTCTGCTGTATTAGTGACACATCGTGATTATAGTAACACACTTCACAGCTGTCCTGTGTCTGTTCTGACAGGGTTTGTTTGTTGTTGCTTGAGATGGAGATTTGTATGCTAAGCAGGGGATATAGGAACACTTGCATCCCCCCTGCTCTGCTATTAGCATACACAGCTTCTCAGACCTCTCAACACTCATAGATCAGCCCTCTCCCTGCTGTCTCCTGACTCTGTGGAGCTGACAGTGCAGCCTGCAGCAGACCTAGGCAGGAACACACAGGGTTAACTCTGGCCGCAAACCCCCTCGCCCTCCCCCTGCTGTATAGAAGGAGAGCTGTCTGTGTGCTGAGGGGAGGGGGGAAGAGGCAGACAAGAAGCACGCCCCTGAATTCAGTGTGTCTGGCAGCACAGGATTTTTTAAGTAGGCTGAAAGCCTGTAGTGAGACAACTCCATTAAAGGGGGGATGGGAGCACACACACATGGAGGATGGGACACCTGAAGGGGGGAATGGGAGCACACACACATGGAGGAGGGGGGGGACACCTGAAGGGGGGATGGGAGAATACAAGCATGGAGGAGGGACCACCTGAAGGGGGGCATGGAAGCACACACACATGGAGGAGGGGAGGGAATCTGAAGGGGGGATAATAGCACACACACATAAAGAGTGGGGACACCTGAACTGGGGGATGGGAGCACACACACATGAAGGGGGAGAGGACACCTGAAGGGGGGAATGGGAGCACACACACATGAAGAGGGAGGGAGGGCATCTGAAGGGGGGATGGGAGCACACACACATGAAGAGGGGGAGCACAAAAGCTTAAGTAATGGCAGCTCCTACCAGTAATCACTTTACCATCTTCTTATACTCACCCTCCTTGAAGCTGGCAGACATGCTGAGCTGCTGCAGTGTGACAGGTTTCCCTCCTCTTCTTCTTGTCACATTGTTATCCGGCTGGAGAGGCTGCTGAGCTTTTTCTCTGCAGGACGGCTCCCTCTGGTCCCAGGTGAGTGGCCCCTCTTTGTGCAGATAACTGGGATCTGTCCTAATGACATCCAAGTACAGGTCTCTGCGCTCCCTGCAGAACAGGCTATGTGTGAGGGAGGGGGCGGGGCATCACTGGAGACCAATGAGAGCAGGAACTGCAGTGAATAAATTATAGGCAGGACGGCCCCTGTATGAGCAGACAGCCCAGCCCACTGGGCAAGTGCCCGCCTTGCCCTATCTTCAGTCCGGGCCTGAAAAAGACTCACTATTAAGCAGATTGGCCTAAGTGTGCTTCAAATAGAGCAGGTCTTTTGCACTGTTTCTGGGAGTTCCAAGGTGTTAAAGATTTTTGGTCCGAAGTAATAACTTATATGAAAAAAGTATGGAAAATGAATGTGAAGCAGGAACCCAAGAGATGTTTATTTCATTATGTGTTAACACAGAATGATACGAGAAGGAGAGAGATTTTGTTAAGTAGAAATAAAGGTCTGCATCTTACTGTTATGGTGGCTAAAAAAAAATATCTTGAGGCACTGGCTAGAAGATAAAGTTCCGACATTAGTGGTAGTTATAACAGTACTGAAGCAGACGTTTTTTCTTAGAAAAACTAGAGTGGGGAAAAAAATAAGAAAAAAAGGAAACAAAATTGGAAAAGGGGAAAAGCTTTTATTTTGGATACATTCAATGATCAAGAGGTTAGGGGAAAAGTAACCTTTTTGGATTTAGTTTTTATCTCAAAAAAAATCTAATGGATCACTTTGGGGGCTAGATTAAATATGGGACAGGGAGAGGAGACAGGCTGAGCACATCTTTTTTGTTATGTTCAGTTAACATTATGTTATATAACTTCATTAGAAAAGATAGGGTTATACATGTAGTGAAATAAAATGGAGAGAGGTGGAATTCAATTGACGTTAAAAATGTTATTCTTAAAAGGATATTTAATTTTGATTGTTGTATGTTGTTTATATACATAATTTATATACTACATTCGCTTTGCAAAGTGAAATGTCTGTATGATGCTTTTTCTCTGTTAATAAAACATTGTTTAAAAAAAAGCTTTGTACACTTTATTATTTACAAATATTCCAAAACAAAGGCACATTTCAGGCTAAAAAAAAGTCCTTGTTCACACAAAGAACTCTATTGAGTTCATAGCTCTTGTATTTTAGGTTACTTGACTTTACATAGGCAGACCTTTATTTGATTAGAATAAGGGGAAAGACATGGTGATGTCAAGCCTGCTGTGTCACATGCTATCCAGTTCAAACAAAGTATACACACCCCCTTTTGAAGACACCGAAGGCTAAAATAAGGCAAGCAGGACAGGAAATCCCTTTGTGGTTAAACTCCTTTAATCTTAGAGCCTCTACAGTTGTGATAAAATGTTGTATTAATCACCAAATTAAGACTAAAATGCTTGTGGTGCCCTCATAAGCCCCATTATTAGAGATGGCCGAATTTCTGAAAAATTCGATTCGGTGACTTCGCCGAATTTTCCGACAAAATTAGTTTCGGTCCGAATTGCTTCGGGATGAATCACATTAAAAAACAGCTATTTCCAGGCTGCACAAAGCCTGTAGGGTGCTGTAGAACATTGTGCCATGCTTAAATATGCAGAGGGAGCTTGGTTTGGTCTTCATACAATGTTGTGTTTTAGTTTTACACGCAGATGACTGCCACCGCTCTTAGAATCGCTTCACTATAAAATTCCCTGGGCACTTAAGAGAGCAAAACTGACCAAAAAACTGAAGCGGGAATGTAGCCTGATAAAGTCATGGCAGCGACAGATGGAAAAAAAACAAGCTGAGGGCTCAGGTGGCAACATCAGTGACAGAGTGTGGATGTGACCGCAGCAGCCACAACAGCATGAGGTCAGAGAGTGGCACAATGACATTCTGGAGGTGGCAAAAACAGGAGTAGGCCACAGAGTGGCACAATGACAGAGTGTGGAGGGCACGGCAGCAGCCACAGCAGCAGCATGAGGTCAGACAGTGGCACAATGACACAGTGTGGAGGTCACAGCAGCAACCACAGCAGCAGCATGAGGTCAGACAGTGGCACAATGACATTCTGGAGGTGGCAAAAACAGGAGTAGGCCACAGAGTGGCACAATGACAGAGTGTGGAGGTCACGGCAGCAGCCACAGCAGCAGCATGAGGTCAGACAGTGGCACAATGACAGAGTGTGGAGGGCACGGCAGCAGCCACAGCAGCAGCATGAGGTCAGACAGTGGCACAATGACATTATGGAGGTGGCAAAAACAGGAGTAGGCCACAGAGTGGCACAATGACAGAGTGTGGAGGTCACGGCAGCAGCCACAGCAGCAGCATGAGGTCAGAGAGTGGCACAATGACATTCTGGAGGTGGCAAAAACAGGAGTAGGCCACAGAGGGGCACAATGACACAGTGTGGAGGGCACGGCAGCAGCCACAGCAGCAGCATGAGGTCAGACAGTGGCACAATGACATTCTGGAGGTGGCAAAAACAGGAGTGGGCACATGAGTGGCACAATGACACAGTGTGGAGGGCACGGCAGCAGCCACAGCAGCAGCATGAGGTCAGACAGTGGCTAAATGACATTCTGGAGGTGGCAAAAAGAGGAGTAGGCCGCTTAGTGGTACAATGACAGAGAGTGGAGGTCACGGCAGGAGCAACAGCATGAGGTCAGAGAGTGGCACAATGACACAGTGTGGAGGGCACGGCAGCAGCCACAGCAGCAGCATGAGGTCAGACAGTGGCAAAATGACATACTGGAGGTGGCAAAACAGTAGTAGTAGTAGGAATCTATTGCACTCTAATTTATGCAAAATACCTGTGGGATCAAAATGCTCAGTACACCTCAATTTTTGGAGTTTACTTTTCAAAATGGTTTCACTTCTATTTTACTGGTATCTTTGGGACTTCAACTCTTTACTGCAGCAACCAGTTTTTCAAATCTGACCTGTGTCACTTTATGTGGGAATAACTTTTTGATACTTTTACCTACCCATGTAATTCAGAGACTGTTTTTCTCATGACACATTTTGCTTTAAGTTAGAAATAAATTTTGGTCCATACAATCCTTGTTTATTTGTGAAAAATATTAAAATGTAGTAAAAATTTTGAAAAATTTGCCATTTTCAAGTTAAAAAATTTCTGCATGCAATAAATTTTTTAAATGTCTTTTTATTTTATTTTTTTACAACATTAGGGGACTGAGTAGTAGTTTTTCACATTTTAAAGAAAATTTGCAACATTGATATTTTTAAAGACCAGTCCAATTCTCATGTGGTTTTGAGGTACCTGTATGTTAGATACCCCCATAAATGACTCAATAGAAGAAACTAGACCTCTCAAAGTATTCAAAACAGCATTTAAAAAGTTAATTAACCCATCAGGTGTTTCACAGAAATTAAAGCAAATTGCCGGAAACATTTCAAAATTTAAATTGTTTTGCAGTTTTTCATTTTTTATCCATTATTCAAAGGAACACTGTAGTTGTGACCAGGCAAATGCAACTCAAAATCGATCTCTCCAATTCTTTCATTTTTATAAAATTCCCATGTGTGGCCCTAGTGCAGTATTTGACAGAACCACAAACCACAGAATAGGAGGAGCACCTACTGGACTTTGGGGGTCTCATTTTCATTTTCTTTAGGCACTATTGAAGTTTGCAAACACCCTAAGTTGCTAAAACTTAATAAACACTCCGAAAAAGACCCCTTATTTAAAACTATACCCTTTAAGGAATATATCCAGGGGTGTAGTGCGTATATTGACCCAACAGGTGTTTCACAATTTTTTTTAGCGTTAGGCTGTGAAAATAAAAATAAATATTTTTTCCCAACAATTTACAACTTTAGCTTAAATGTTTCCTTTTTAAAGGGAATGCTGGAAAAGAAGCATCCCAAAATTTGTTACGCAATATCTTCTAAGTTCGGCAATATCTTCTAAGTTCGGCAATATCCTAGATGTGGGTGTAAACTGCAGTTTGGGTGCATGGCAGGGCGCTTTTTGGCTTTGGTATGCAGATTTTGGTGGATGCTATGTAGCATTTGCAAAGTCCCCAAAGTACCAGAACAGGTGAATAGAGATGGGCGAATTTTCCAACGAAATTTGTTTCGGTCCGAATTACTTCGGGACAAATCGCGTTAAAAAACAGCTATTTCCAGGCTTCACAGAGCCTGCAGGGTGCTGTAGAACGTTGTGCCATGCTTAAATATGCAGAGGGAGCTTGGTTTGGTCTTCATACAATGTTGTGTTTTAGTATGACACACAGATGACTGCCGCCGCTCTTAGAATCGCTTCACTATAAAATTCCCTGGGCACTTAAGAGGGCAAAACTGACCAAAAAACTCAAGCGGGAATGTAGCCTGATAAAGTCATGGCAGCGAAAGCTGGAAAAAAACAAGCTGAGAGCTCAGGTGGCAACATTAGTGACAGAGTGTGGAGGTGACGGCGGCAGCCAAAGCAGCATGAGGTCAGAGAGTGGCACAATGACATTCTGGATGTGGCAAAAACAGGAGTAGGCAACAGAGTGGCACAATGACACAGTGTGGAGGGCACGGCAGCAGCCACAGCAGCAGCATGAGGTCAGACAGTGGCACAATGACACAGTGTGGAGGTCAAGGCAGCAGCCACAGCAGCAGCATGAGGTCAGAGAGTGGCATAATGACATTCTGGAGGTGGCAAAAACAGGAGTAGGCCACAGAGTGGCACAATGACACAGTGTGGAGGGCATGGCAGCAGCCACAGCAGCAGCATGAGGTCAGACAGTGGCACAATGACACAGTGTGGAGGGCACGGCAGCAGCCACAGCAGCAGCATGAGGTCAGCAAGTGGCACAATGACATTCTGGAGGTGGCAAAACAGTTGTAGGTCACAGAGTGGCACAATGACAGAGAGTGGAGGTCACGGCAGCAGCAGCAGCATGAGGCCAGAGAGTGGCACAATGACACAGTTTTGGGGGGCATGGCAACAGCCACAGCAGCAGCACGAGGTCAGACAGTGGCACAATGACTTTCTAGAGGTGGCAAAAACAGGAGTAGGCCACAGAGTGGCACAATGACAGAGTGGAGGTGACGGCAGGAGCAACAGCATGAGGTCAGATAGTGGCACAATGACAGGGTCTGGATGTCACGGCACCAGCAACAGCAGCATGAGGTCATAGAGTGGCACAATGACAGAGTGTGGAGGTGGGTGGCAATACCAGTCCCTGGTAAAGATGGTGGCAGGCAGATGGAGAAACTGGCAGCAGATGTGTGGCATCCGGCGGGTGGCGGCATCAGAATAGTGGCTGAGGCAGGTAGTTTGAACCCAGACTCATTTCTCACAGTGTGGGTGAGGCGCCATGGCTGATGTAGTCTGACGCCTAAGGCATTGGTGTGTGGAAATCCTGGCCGATCCACGCCTGATTCATCTTGACAAAGGTCAATCGTTCCACATTTCCCGTGGACAAGCGGGTTCTCCTTGGGGTAACGATGGCCCCCGCCGCACTGAACACCCGCTCTGATGCCACACTACTGGCCGGGCAGGACAGCTTCTCCACGGCTGCCCAGTAGTCCAGCGGATCTTCTAACTGGGGTGGCAGAGTGCTGTCCATGTAGGCCACCACCTGTTGGTTCAGGGACTGCTCCAGGTCCTGCTGCTGCTGGCGACTGCCCTCCTCACTAGGCGGGTGAAGGAAGCTGCTCATCAGTGACTCCAGACTTAGGTTGCTGCTGATGGAGCTGGTACTGCTCCTACCCCCTACCTTCCCCCAGCAGCAGCGGCAGTAGTACGTGAGCGCTGAAGAACCCCCCAGTCAGACCTGTCAGAGGAGGGGCGATGCCGCGATAGGCCGCGGCCAACTGACTACGGAGGATTTCCCTATAGTATATGCGGTTGTCCTCCCTCTCAGCAGCTGGGAAAAAGGCTCCCATTTTGGACCGGTAGCGAGGGTCCCATAGGGTTGAGAGCCAGAAGTCATCCCTCTGCCGGATGGTGACTATTCGGCTGTCACTAGCCAGGCAAATCAGCATGCTGCGGGCCATCTGCACAAGTGACTCCGAGGGGCTCCTTGCTCCACTCCACTGTATACTGCCACGGTGCTTGCGGGTCATTTGCCTCGTCTTCCTCATCTCCATCTACCTCCTCCAGCTGCTCCTGCTCCTCCTCTCTTGTCACCTGCTCCAATGTCCTCCTCCTCCTGCTCCAGTTCAGTCCCCACCGGACTTATGTGGCCGTGAGATGTAGTCGCCACGCCTCCAGTCCCGTGCCCAGACAGATTTTTCAGCATCTGTTTCAGGACATGAAGCAGTGGAATGACGTTTTTCATCCCATAGTCCTGGCGACTGACAAATGACGTCACCTCCTCGAATGGCTTCAGCAAACGGCAGGTGTCAAGCATGAGCTGCCACTGGCTGACATCAAAGTTACACAGGGGAGTACTCCTGTCCGCCTGGATCATCAAAAAAACGTTATTGGCCTTTCTCTGTTCATACAGTCGGTCCAACATGTGCAGGATGGAATTCAAACGGGTGGAAAAATTGCATATCGGAGTGTATTGGGGGACGCCGTTCTGCTGCTGCAACTCGAGGAGGGTGTTCCTGGCTTTGTAGGAATGGATGAAGTGCATGCACAGTTTCCTGGCCATTTTAAGAATCTTCTGAAGATCGGTGGAAGACTTCAGGAACCCTTTTTACAAACCCGATTGAACACATGCGCCATGCAGGGCGCATGGACCCCTTTCCCCCCTCGGTGCAGAGCAGACCCATGTTTTCTCCCATTGTCCGTCACCATGGTTCCGTTTGCAGTTGGCAGGGAGAAAGCCACACATCGATTTCTTGCTGCATGACGCGGAGCAGTTCCTCCCCTGTGTGACTTCCCTTCGCAGAGGCAAGCCAGGTGTAGAAAATGCGTGACACCGGTGTGCCCTACCATGTGGTATGATGGAGCAGCACTTGTGGAGGCTGAAATGGTGGTGGAGGAGGCGGACATTGGCGCAGGAGCCGCAGTTTGATAACGTGGAGGAGAAAGCGGCGTCTCCTGTCCAAGTTGTTGGGGTGCCTGGGCAGGAAGCACATTCACCCAGTGGGCCGTAAAGGACATGTACTGGCCCTGACCGTAGTTACAGCTCCAGACGTCCGGGGCTGCCGTGCACCTTGGAACAAACCGATAAGCTCAAGGAATGGCTCATCTTCTGTTCTACATATTTTGAAGTGCTGGTATGCCTTTTTGGAAAAAGAAAATTTCGGCTTGAAACTCTCCATCTCAGCTCGGCACAAGCCATTAGTTCTCTGAACGGTGCAGAGTCCACCATTTGGAAAGGGAGTGACTGCAGTACCAACAACTTGGACAGGAGCACGGTCAGCTTCTGCACCTTAGGATGGTTGGACGCATACTGTTGTCTCTTTGCAATCGCTTCGCTGAACGACTGCTGGCGCCATGAGTAGGGAGGAACAGGAGCATCTGGACCGGGAGATGATGGCAAAGAGAAACAGCTCCCTTCTGCAGAGGTGGTGAAGCCCAGACTGGCTGCAATGGCATGCGTGCCACTGGGCGCTGCTGCTGTTGTTGCTGCGGCGGCAGGATGGACCACCACATCTGAGCCACGTTTCTCCCAGGCCACCGGATGGTGACGCTGCATGTGTTGACGCAGGGCCGTGGTGCCAACGTTAGCTCCCTGGCCACGCTTTACTTTCTGCCCACAGATTCTACATATACCCATATTCGGCTCCTCCGGTGTCTTAGCAAAGATCTGCCACACTGCCGAGTAGCTGATTTTACCGCCAACGCTCCGCACTGAGTGACTACAACCACCGCCTCACTGAGCCCCTGTGCCGCTACTTTCTTGGACCTGCGAAGCGGGTTTTCTACCCCGTGGCCGCTTGGCTCCCGACCTCGCACTGCTGCTACCCTTCTGACTCACGGCCACACAACCCACTACCTGGCTGCGCCGCTGCCTGACGCGCAAGCTGACGCCCTCTTCTCCTGACGATCATGAAGCCCTTGCTTCACCCGGCTCCCAAGTGCGGACGGCTACATCATCATCTATTTGTGTTTCATCGTCACTGCTGTCTCATCACCGGTCTGTAGCAAGGCTGACCCCTCACAACATGACCTCCCATGCCACTCTCCACATCTTTACTTTTGCCGCCTACTGCAAGAAAAAAGGGGGTATTGGCCCCATTTCTTCGCTGCCAAGTAGTGCTGACTGCCCTCCTCAAATTGTTCATCCTCGCTATATAGTGGCGCTGAGCCCAGACCACATAGTAGACTCTTGGGTGAGGGAACCGGATGGGACAGAGGCGGGCTGAGGACAGGTGAGGGCCGCTGACCCGCTCCCGGGCCATGCCAACAAAGGGTTGTGTCTGACGTTCCCACCGACTCTTGGCTGGGGTTGTCAGTAGTGTTGAGCGATAAGGTTTTCGATAGTGAGCGTCGATTATGAGCGATGACCATTAAAGTCTATGGGAGAGCAACAACACCTTCATTATTACACCGAACAAGGCTGGAGGCGAAATTAACATCCCCAACAAAAATGGATACGTGCTACATCCCCTT
>JAODAL010061557.1:0-20248 GCA_025379985.1 Phyllomedusa bahiana | reverse complement strand
CCTTTTAGGGAAAAGTTTTGGGTTTTAAATTTTACAAAAAAACAATATTGATTCAAACATCTCTACCTTCACAATACATCTTAGTAAAACTTATCCCACAAGGATTTTGGTTAAGAAACGTAACAAAGATCTCAATAAATTCTGTTGGACCCCGCCAAATAAAAAAACCCTTAAACCCTCCTGAGAACCCCATTCTGAAAGCAAAAAAACTCAAAAGGAGAGAGATTGATTAGGAACCTCTTTCTCTAACGACTCAGTATATTTTCCCCCCCTACCCCCCTCTTTGGGGTTTTACAATTTCACTTTCGTTTGGTTAACAGCGAAAAATTTATTTTTTTGGTCCTCCAGTTAAATTCTACCTCCCTTGTGCACAATTCCACAGGTGTTTCCCCAAAATAAAACTAATGAGATGGAGAAAGATTCACCTTTTTTTTAGAGATGAGCCAGACACCCAACACTCCAACTTTGAGAAAATTTGAGGTTTTTTGGGAAAACTCAGTATTACCCTGGGCCCAAAAAAAAGAAATTCTCAGGAGGGGTTGTAGAGGAGAACGAGTCGTCCAGATTCAATCTCGAAACAATAATAAAAAAAGACAAAAGGGAAAAATTTAGCAGTATTTTGGGTTTAAAAATTTAATTTTTGGTTATACTTTAAATGAAATTGAAATTGTATTAAAAAAAGGGTTTAAAATTTTTGCACAGTAGCATATAGATGTTACATTGTTCAAAGATGTACATAAATTTATTCGAAAATTAACACTGAGTCGTCATTTTACTAAACAAAAGCAATCAGATATAGTAGAAACACAAAAGACCTCTGATTTAGTCCAACACTGCCATCTAGAGTCAGTCTCTAGTATGACAGGAAGACAAACTATTGTAAAACCAAAGTCTAAATTCTACCGGTTTGGCCAAGGAGTCATATAGGAGTATTTATGGATTTAAATATTAAAGTTTTCTTTCCCCTGAAATTAAACCTTTAGTCTTTCCCAAAATTTACCCCTAAAAGAAAAAATATTCTTAAAAACCTTCTAATAATGAAGGTTTGAAATTGCCCCGGGTGATAAAGGGGGGGTGGTGGGTATTAAATTTTTTGTTATATAAAAGAATCCAGAGGATGCTAAAAGATTCCTATTATTAGAATTTAGTTACTGAAAGTTCCTTTTCCCAACTTAAAAATATTTTTTAAATTTTTTTTTAAATGATCTGTAGTAATGAAGTTATGATAAGAAAGAAAAACAATTTTTTGGAATTCTACCCAGTGCCACACTTTTATTATTTACTAAGTTCAAAAGAACCCCCTTTTTAACCCCCCGGGAAGACGATTATTTGGGTGTTAATTCATTCTCTCAAATCTGTCACTTATTTGATTTTTTTTAAACCCCTTGTGAGTATTTTACTGTTTTTTAAAGGCCCCGACAGTTTTTTGGGGATTGATGGTTTTCCATGGGTAGCAAATTTTGGCATTTGTTACTTGGATGTGAATTCACTTTATTAAATATGGGGACATTTTTTTTGGTGGCAGCGCTCATTTTATCTTGATGAAAAATGAATTTTTTATACCTTTTAAAAAAATTTTAATTTAAGGTTTAAAATCATTCTTAAAAAAAAAAATTTTTTTTAATTTGGCACCTCCCACTACCACCAAAAAATTGGGGTGCCATGGGACTGGGGCGCCATTTACGTAATCTTTTTATGGGCCTTTTTTTGGGTTCATAATTTTATCAGATTTAAACCGTGCTTTTCTAATATTTTATATTTAAGCGTTATTAGTGACCCGTTTTTTTTTGGCGGGGTCCAAAGAAATTTTTGAGATTTTGTTCGTTTTTTAACCAAAATCCTTTTTGGGGGTAAGTTTTTCTAAGATGTATAATAACCGGAAATTGTTTTTTAGATTGTTTATTAAAGTAGAAAATTCGGTTATAAAATTTAAAGAATGCTTCAAGCCCTTTTGATTTAATGGATACTCCAATTCTTAGTAATTTATAGGAATGGGTACGCAATATCCTTGGTAGTTTAGGGGATAAGAAAAAAAAAGTACGAGTGAAAAAATCTTTGAGGAAAAAGGTAGTCCTTTTAAAAATTTGTGGAAAAAAGGTTTCCTAAAAGGAATTTTAAAAAGGTCAGAAAAAATAGAGTCTTTCCCAGACGTAACAAGATTATTTGTCTAAACCACCCAAAAAAAAAATTGAGAATATTGGTTAAAAAAAAACTACAAAAAAAATAATTAAAAAAATTCACTTTATTACTACTTTAATACTTTCACGGAATCTATTGTTGTTAAAGAAAAAATTTGGGGGGCTACTTTGCTGACCTATTTGAAACCCCTTCTTCCTGCTAAAACCCAAAAATTTTTTTAGGGGAGCAAAAAAAAATTAAAAAAATGTGCTCCCTCGATTAAAACAATTCATGCAGAAAGAACCCGTTACCACGCGACTCGCAGGCGTTATTTTTGAAACATCCCGCCTGTAATGTTGCAATTTTTACAAAGTGATACTTTTCTTCAAGGTTACTGGGGAGCAATTTAGAATTAAAAGCATTTGCCTGCAATATTCATTTGTTGTATATTTAATAACCTGTCACTGCGGTTTGCAATATATTGGTAAAACCATTATGAAATTATCTAAGCGTTTAAATAATCATCGGTACAATATTAAACATAATAAAATGATACATAGTTTACCAAAACATTTTTTTAATGTACATACAAACGAAATAGTTTTATTTAATATTCAGCCGATTGAGCAAATCCCTTTAAATACTCCTAACAGAGGGCAGGTTTTGAGTGAGAGGGAGATTTATTGGATTTTTAGATTAAATACAGTAGTTCCCAATGGTTTGAATGAGCTCCAGGAATTAGTGTTCTAAATAGGTCCGATTTTATCATGATTTTATAGTGATTCATCAATGTCGTTTTACAGTGTCATTCAATCCGTTTTTTTCCGTGATATAATGTGAATTTTTTAATTACTGTGGTAGATTACTATTTACGTGTAATGTTTGTCTTTTACAATGCTTTCATTTGTATCCACTATGATGTCATAGTCTCACTTTCGTTTCGCGGTCCCTTTATAACCGCTCACGTGTATCTGTGTTTGTTACCTGAGGAAGCCGGTTTGGAATGCCGGTGAAACGCGTTGTTTCATTTATCTAAAATAAAATAAACTAAGACACCACTTTAGTGGTTTAACTTACCCAGGTGGTCTTAGTTTTTTTTTCTCCCCGAGCGCTAGTCTCTTCCTCCCTGCAATAGAATATACTTCTTTACCGAGGATCCTCAGCGCAGAGTGCATCCTCGAGAGTGGAGAGTCTGACGGCAGCTGAAGGGATATTCGTTACAGCGATCCATGCTGGTTATATGAGTTGTACCATTTTGTACAACTCCAAAAGGTGAGCGGCCCATATATCTTTGGGTTTTTGTCGTGAATTATTCCACTTGATTGCGCTTTCCCTTGTATCCTCCTAGCGTTATCACTATGTATGAGGTACTTGCACATCAATGCTCAGCCAATCAGGGAGCTCATGCACCCTTGTGCTGAATATTCCTCCCATCATATAAAGCAGTCCCCCTCTTTACAGGAAAGTGACTCTCTGCTTCCAGAGACTTTTGCCTTCCTGAGACTTTGGTTTCTGTGAACATTCTACTGCCTTTAACTTCTTCGGGACACAATGGCATCCAACAAACAAGATGTGCAGCTTATCCTGGAAGGGCTTGTCTCCTTTGTTTCCCTGGGTCTCCAGCAGATAGATCTACAGGAGAATTTCCACATCATGAAGGAGCTTGGACGTGGTGGCTATGGTTCGGTGCTGATGGTAACAGACAAGAAAACAGGTCCGTGTGGTCAATCATCCATCGTTATGGCAATGCAATAGTTTGAACCTCATAACAGGGTGGTATCTCCATTGTTTCAATATAGTAGGGGAGATTTATGAATAGTGTATGGGTTTGCCAGTACGTGGACAATTAGGACTTAGCTAATTTGGTAAAAATGGGGCCAACTTGATCAAACTGGTGCATGTTGCATAATCAAGTCCTTGTTTCATCATGTAATGGAATCATGTGGAGACAACAGTTACATGAGAGGTCATATGGGTCCCCAGAAAAGTTTTACTAGTTAATATCTGATCAATGAGATGTATCTGGGAAGCCCTCTATGGGATGAATGTACAACTAACTATGTTCTCTTCATACACAGGTGGAAAAAAGGCATTGAAGCTCCTGTCCAGAAAGAAAACCACTGAATTTCAGTTCCTCCTGGAGTTCAGCATGTCCTTCTTCCTCTTATTCCCATCCAATACCCTTGGAATTTATGGCACTGCCTTTAAAACTCGGGAGTACTTTGCCTTCACCCAGGAGCTAGCAACACATGGGGATCTGTTCTCTCTCATGTCACCGCATGTAAGTTGAAGTCCCTTGGATTACCTTGAGAACTGCTTTCCCCATATCCTTTATTCCTACAGTAATATTTTCAGTGTACTGACCTCTTATTTCTCTATTTCAGGATGGACTCCCAGAAGACACTGTAAAGAGATGTGCAGTACAGGTCTCCAGTGCCCTGGAATTCATGGACAGTAAAGGGTGTGCAATCTGGATATCAAACCAGACAATATTTTGGTATTTGACAAAGACTGCCACTCTATCAAAATTACAGATTTTGGTCTTTCCCGTGTCGCAGGAACAATAACTTACAGAAGGTCCGGCACTACCTCCTACATGGCTCCAGAGATGAACCGACTGAATGGCAAGGATGCCTTACTCGTAGACTCCTCCCTGGATGTTTGGTCCTTTGCAATTGTTCTCTGTTGTTTGCTGACAAGTGAATTTCCATGGCAGTCAGCAGATGTCACAGATGAGCAGTATAGGTGGTTTGTTGAATGGCAGGCAAGTTGCCAGACGATTGAGCCACCGTCACCATGGAGCAGACTTCCACCTGGAGTTCTACCGATGTTTGATGGTCTTTTAGCCACAGACTGTAAGAAGAGGAGCAAATGCACTGACATCTTGAGATTCCTGCATGTCAGTTGGAAAAGACAAATGTCAGAGTCAAGTCAAGGAACCTACGATACAGATGCTACAGAAGTCACTTCACTCCTAAGTAACAATTCCTGCCTTTCAGTCCATGACGGTCCTAAGTCCGAGGATAAGGAATCTTCCCATGACAAGAAAGATGATGGCCTCAATCCACTAATATTTGTGGATGATGAGATGTCACTTCATGTCGGGGCAGAGGTGGAAATTGGATGAATGTGTGATATCTCTCATCTGTGTTGCATGTTATGTGCTCCTTGAAGACATGAGGAAGAGCTCCACCCTATCTGTACAAGAATAAGGTGCACAAATATTTACACCTTTATATTTTCAGTGCATTGGATGGGTTCCTATAGTCTTCCTTTCTTACAACCCAAAGGATGTCTTGAAGAAAAAGGAAAAAGCTTTATCGTGGATTATGGTTATTTTTTAATGAAATGTGATTTTGTAGCATTGGGCGCTTGTGCTTTTACTAACAAATCAGACTTCTTGTTGATGTTTAAAATGAGCTAACATTTCTAAGAGTATTGATATGTTCTACAATGTATTCCTCCGGTGATGCGTTTGTGGTAAGTATCTTTTAGCGTCCAGGAGCAAATGCAAATAGGCATGAAGAAAGATTCACATCTAGTTCTATGACTTATTGATGCATAAGATTTGCAGAGAAGACACCTAGGGAGACATGTATGGAACCAGGCACATCAAAGTGCATATTTGCATTTATTTTTCAGTGTCAAATGCGCCTGAATGTATGAAAGTGTTTTTTGTGCGTCAAAAAATGGTGTGTAAAGTTGATTGCACCTCGCCTGTGTGTTTGGCGCATTGTGGAAAGTAAGGCGCACTAGTTATGCTAAAAAACATGCATAAAGGCTATAGATAGGCTGGAAATAAAAGAAAAGTCATTAGAATAGCATGTCAGTGATTAGAAAATATGGTACTGATCTTGCTTGGTGGATCATAGGTCCCAGCAAGACCTGTGCTGTACTGGCTCTTGCTATATGTAGAATAAAGGGTGAGAGCAGCAAAAATACATTTTAAATGTAATGCAGTTAAACTTCAAATTCTTTAAAAATCAGTTCATTTTTTTAAGATAAAATTAGTTTTAGATTCCATTCATTTTAAATACATTTTATAGGAGATATTTTTATATTATCGGGACATTATATATTTTAATTTTATTTTTATATGATAACTTTTTAAATTAAATTTAAATAATTTAATTTGATATAGTTTGAGAAAAAATCTTAATTACTTTTTTTTTATGTACTGTGTAAGTTGGGGAAATAAGAGATTCTTTTTTCCATAACAGCAATTTAGTTCCCTTCGACTCCTCAGGCTCAGGCAGACCACACTAAAATAGGTCTGCCTGTTCCAACAGTAATGCACTAGTTTTGCCGACCCACATTCATATATGTGCCTAATATTACGAGTGTGGTGCAACACGACCCCCCAGAACACCCCGAGAACGCCCCCCCTCAGGGTAGGCGCATTAAAAAGTGTTGAGTCTTATAAATAGAGATGAACGAGCGTAAATGTTCTAGTTCGATTAGAACCTCGAACTTAGTGTGTCGTTCCAGGTTAATAAATAAACTAAATGTCCAATCCTGGACAAAAAAAGCACTATTAGAACCCCGACGAATTACAAAAATGAATGAAAGTGAATGGATTGTCTTAAAAATTAACTTTTATTAATGCTAATTAAAATATAGCCACAAATTATTAAAACACTCTCGTAGGTACAGAAAGATAAAGGTCTAATCAAAAGGTATATATTATATTATGAGACCTAAATAGGGAAGTGCACCATAGAAGACCCTAGAAGCCCTATTGGTGCTTGTCCCTAGCCTATCCCAAGTCAGGAAAATCGCCCCAATAAGGGCAATCCTGTCAGGAACCTAATCTACAAAGTCCCTAGAAAACCCTATAGTACAGTCCCTACATGTTTCGACCGGTCCCTATAGTGTTAAGCCGGTCTTCTCAGGGGACACAAAATTTAGGAAACAGTATTCAAATACAAGACTTAGGGCAAAAGTTGAATAATGCGTAGGCATTCAGTACAATCATATATCAACAACAGATATTTCAGTCTTTACAATATCACTTATCAAGAATACTCCCCCAGATGGTAACAATAGGAAGGCATCCAAGAAACCAAGCAGCACAGTACCTTAATAGTAGTGGTTATTAGCTGCTACCATAGACCTAGAGAAAAGTACCTTACCTCCCTGATGGTGATCAGTGAATGGTATGAGGTCCAGTGAGGGAACGTGAGGTGGTCCGTTCTGCATAGAAAGTGAATCAAGAAAAGCTAAAGTTATATCACTGAAAACACATGCAGAGCGTGACACTGAACGTGCTGTTACTCACCACTAAGGCAATTCCCGTCACGTCTCTCGAGCCTGAATGCGGGACTCACAGCATCGCTGTACCACAGAGAAAGAGAGACGCCCGGGACCCGTGAAGTCTGGTTTTTAAGCGCGCTCGTTCGCGCCAACCCTACGTCATCAAAGCGGGCCTCGGGCTCAAAGAGTAAAACAGAGCAGCGTCCTTAGTAACCGCGCATGCGCGGTACATAGATATCCGCGCTGTCATGTAGGAAGGCTGCTCTGTTTAGAAACGCAGGAGAAATCCTTAACCTACGAATTAATTGCAAGCGGCATTTAAATGGTAACAAGTATGTATTTTAACCTAGTTTTTCCCCATTTCGGACGGCTTAGACTAATATATGAAGAATGTTATAGATAATGATTCACTACAAATATATTCGGTGCAAGATGTAACGATGGCTCCCGTTTAGATGTAGAGCTTAAAGTCAAGAATCTCATTGAGTCCCAGAGGCACTTTAGTTTTCAAAGTAAAAGTCCAAAAGCACTCCTTTTGGAGAAGGAATTTGTTTCTGTCTCCACGTCTATTCGTTTGTATGACACAATCAATACCCATCCACTTGAGACAAGAGGGATCCCCCCCATGCTGAGAGTGGACGTGTCGTGAGACAGATGTTTCACGTCTGTGTCGAACGTCACCCAGATGTTCCCCAACTCTTCTACGCAGTTCTCTTGTCGTTTTGCCGACATAGAGCATGCCACAATCACATATAATCAGGTATACCACATGTGTAGAACGACAATTGATGAAATGTCTTATCTGGAACTTTCTAATTCCAGTAGAGTACTGGAATACCATTCCTTTTCCAATGTATTTACAAAAAGTACAGTTGCCACAGGCAAAACAGCCATTTGGTCTCCGAAGCCAGCATTCTTCCACTGATGAATTTATCAAGGAGGCGGTGGCACTCCGCCAACGTTTCTTGGATAAAGGGTACCCCGACTTTGTATTAAGAAAGGCCTATAGACACGCTTTGTCACAAGATGAGATCTATCTTCTAATCCCAAAGGTAAAAACATCGGATGGGTTTGAACCAAAAGTTCGAATTGTTGGAACATATGACAATGCGGCAATTCAAGTCAGGGATATCCTCAGACGCCATTGGCACGTATTAAAAATGGACCCTGATCTATGCGATGCTATTGAAAACTATCCTTCATATCATCTACCGACGAGGAGTTAACTTACAAGACTTTCTAGTAGAAAGCCATTATAGATCACCTCAAAAGAATGCTGGCTTCGGAGACCAAATGGCTGTTTTGCCTGTGGCAACTGTACTTTTTGTAAATACATTGGAAATGGCATGGTATTCCAGGACTCTACTGGAATTAGAAAGTTCCAGATAAGACATTTCATCAATTGTCGTTCTACACATGTGGTATACCTGATTATATGTGATTGTGGCATGCTCTATGTCGGCAAAAACGACAAGAGAACTGCGTAGAAGAGTTGGGAGCATCTGGGTGACGTTCGACACAGACGTGAAACATCTGTCTCACGACACGTCCACTCTCAGCATGGGGGGGATCCCTCTTGTCTCAAGTGGATGGGTATTTATTGTGTCATACAAACGAATAGACGTGGAGACAGAAACAAAGTCCTCCTCCAAAAGGAGTGCTTTTGGACTTTTACTTTGAAAACTAAAGTGCCTCTGGGACTCAATGAGATTCTTGACTTTAGCTCTTACATCTAAACGGGAGCCATCGTTACATCTTGCACCGATATATATTTGTAGTGAATCATTATCTATTAACATTCTTCATATATTAGTCTAAGCCGTCCGAAATTGGGGAAAAACTAGGTTAAAATATATACCTTGTTGCCATTTAAATGCCGCTTGCAATTTAATTCGTAGGTGTAAGGATTTCTCCTGCGTTTCTAAACAGAGCAGCCTTCCTACATGACAGCGCGGATATCTATGTACCGCGCATGCGCGGTTACTAAGGACGCTGCTCTGTTTTACTCTTTGAGCCCGAGGCCCGCTTTGATGACGTAGGGTTGGCGCGAACGAGCGCGCTTAAAAACCAGACTTCACGGGTCCCGGGCGTCTCTCTTTCTCTGTGGTACAGCCGATGCTGTGAGTCCCGCATTCGGGCTCGAGAGACGTGACGGGAATTGCTTTAGGTGGTGAGTAACAGCACGTTCAGTGTCACGCTCTGCATGTGTTTTCAGTGATATAACTTTAGCTTTTCTTGATTCACTTTCTATGCAGAGCGGACCACCTCACGTTCCCTCACTGTACCTCATACCATTCACTGATTACCATCAGGGAGGTAAGGTTACTTTTCTCTAGGTCTATGGTAGCAGCTAATAACCACTACTACTAAGGACTGTGCTGCTTGGTTTCTTGGATGCCTTCCTACTGTTACCATCTGGGGAGTATTCTTGATAAGTGTATATTGTAAGACTGAAATATCTGTTGTTGATATATGAATTGTAACTGAATGCCTATCGCATTATTCAACTTTTGCCCTAAGTCTTGTATTTGAATACTGTTTCCCTAAATTTTGTGTCCCCTGAGGAGACGGCTAACCTATAGGGACCGGTCGAAACATGTAGGGACTGTACTATAGGGTTTTCTAGGGACTTTGTAGATTAGGTTCCTGACAGGAACGCCCTTATTGGGGCGATTTTCCTGACTTGGGATAGGCTAGGGACAAGCACCAATAGGGCTTTCTAGGGTCTTCTATGGTGCACTTCCCTATTTAGGTCTCATAATATAATATATAACTTTTTGATTAGACCTTTATCTTTCTGTACCTACGGAGAGTTTTAATATTTGTGGCTATTATTTTAATTAGCATTAATAAAAGTTAATTTTTAAGACAATCCCCTCACTTTCATTCATTTCTCGTTTCCAGGTTCTATTCAAACTCGATCATTAAAGTCAATGGGAGAAGATGTTCTGGTTTTTATACAAGATTTTATACAGGTGAGGAGAAGCCATAATTACCATCAATAACAGTAAACTGGATATGTGGAACATCTTAGTGAAGAAAATTTGGCTCTAAGAGTGACAGAAAAAAATTGAGAGGTTAAAATACTTAAATTCCTTTCAAACGCTAACTGAAAAGATGAGAACAGCTTGCAAGCAAGAGCGTGGCGATAGGAGGTGCAGCGGTAGCAGCTGCTACGTGGCCCTGCATCCTGAGGGGGCCCAAAAGCTCCTTTGACACACAGGAGATTTGGAGACGGTGTGTTATACAATTACTGATAACCCCAAAACTGCTAAAACTGAGCTTTTGGGCACGGAGTATGATTTAGCAAATCCAAGCACTCTATGTAATATATATCCATGTATATGAGAGTTAGGCTTTATGTGAGCCTGCAAATGTCGCGACTCACAGAAAAATAAATAAAAAATCTAGTATAAAATATAACTTTTATTATTATCCATTAATAACTCTATTAATTCCCATGGTAAAAATCACCCTACTCATTAGAAATCACCACAATCAAATCAGGGTATAAAATATACACCACGGGTAGTTTCAAATATCAATCTTCACAGATGCAATGTATCAAACATCACATAATCCACCATACAAATGAATGTGTCGCGATTTACTCACGGTTTTGATGTCATCAATGAAGATGGGTTTCAAAGCAACTGTGATGAATGAGTAAAAAACTAATAACAAAACTATCCAAAGTAGAGCACCCGCCCTGAAAAAGGGCGACCCCACTTTCCGACGACTTACCCTAATTGAATTAAGACATGTATCACAATATGTGATTGATACTTCCATAAATTATTCCACACTTTATAACCAAAAACTGTCAAGAAACTGACGACAACAGCAAGTTAAAGGGAAGGTTCAACCTTTTCCTAATAAAGGGCTAGTGACTAATAAAGGTCAGGACTAGGAATAGAGCTATTTTACTCTAATCCTTAAATTGGGGCTACTCTCATTTCTGAAAACTGTAAACTAGGACCTTATTACGATTCATCTTTCTTACCACCTCACCTATCCAAATGAGTAGGTTGTGAAAGATTTTATGGCAAAAACAGGCACACCTCCGACATCCTTGACACTTTGCTTGCGCCAATTTTTGAGGAGCGTGTTACGCCACATTCGTAAAATAAATGACATTTATGAATTGTGCTCGACAGAATATGGCGGGGACCAAATTTATCTCAGACAAACTCTTATTGCCAGTTGGCAAAAAAATAGCAATCATTTTTTCCCTACTCACACCACTTAAGTGATATAAACTAACATGATAATGAGAAAGCTATATAAAAGGATATCCTATAAAATGATAAAAGCAATACAGCATCTACTATAAATCATGTTCTCAATCGGTTAGCTATGGAGTCATTCTAGTATTATCAGTGATTACAAAGAGATCACAGCAGGCTAGAAATCAAACAAAAGCTTATTGTTTCTATTATTAAGATACTATTCTAACGTAGCAATATCGCTGGGTCAACTTCAAGTCTCAGCGAGTCCTGTTGGTGTGGGCTAATGCCGTATCTAGAATTTAGGCTTAAACAAGGAAAACCAAATTTAATCCCCGATTAAAATCTCATTAAAATTAATTGAATTTCATACAGGAAAAGCAAAAGTTAAAAAAAATGGAAACGTAAATTACGTTGATAGATAGTAGATTTTGCATCAACAAAAAGTTTTTGTTTCAGCTTGGAACATCCTGATCCTCTTTTTATGGAACAAAATTAACTTACAAATTACAAATATGTTTAAGATTTTACTTAGGAACAATGAAAAATATAAAAATATTAACAAATAGTTTATAATTCCCATAATTAATTTTTCATTGGAAATGCAAACAAAGGAACTTTACATTAATAAAAGAAAACCGCCGCGTGGCTTGGACGCGGAGCAAGATCGCCGCATGAGTCGGTAGCTCCGGAGGATCGCTGCATACTACGGGGGCAATCCTGCATCATTCTGGCAGGGCAACCACTGAGACGGCCTCTATACTCATCAGGGACTCGGGAGAGCGACAGCCGTCCCTCTTACGTTTCTTCTCACCGCGATCCGCGGGACTGGAGGGCTTGCGGCCTAACCTGGAAGTCGCGGCAGCTCCCGCCAGAGCTAGTGCGGGCCTGCACGAACAGCGAGTGCCGCGCCGAGCGGGACGGAGCGCGGCAGAGGATACGGGACTGTCCTCTCTCCCGCAGAGAAATCGCCGACGGCAGCGGAGGGCGGACCGGCTCCGGACACGAGCGGGGAGCGCAGTAAGTGGGAGCTCCGGCGCTGGGGACTGGCGGCACGGCCCTGCACTCTCCACAGTAGATGGTCGGAAGGCAGGCTCTGGGAAGAGACCTCTGGCTGTCTGCACAGCAACGGAGAGAGTCAGGTGTTCGGCACATTCTGGGGGTGCCCTGAGTGAGTCCCTGGGATCAGCAGCTTCATCTCAGGACGCTAAGGTGCTCTGTCCAGCTTTAGAAACCGTTGGGCCCACGGATCAGGAGGCTGAACTCCCTGGCTGTGGTTCTCCTGAATCCCCTATACATTGGGACACTGCTGAGAGAGGGGCTTCTGCTTTAATTGCCCTGCAGGGAACAGTGCCACACGTGGAAACATCCACTCCCTGCCCCAGATTGGACCTCAGCGGTTCCACAGGACTCTGGCACAACCGTGTTTTGGGGAGCCCTATATTTAGTACTGCAGAGCGATCTGACACTCCTGCATCCTGTCATCTAGCCTCTTTTACTATGTCCTCTAAGGGGCAAAGGATAAAGGGGGATACCCAGACAGATGATTACACGGTTCCTACGGTGGGTGCAGATCGGCATTCCTTAAACAGCCCTGCAGCAGGAGCATCTACTATGACTGATGATACTTTACCATTACATAACCAGAGCTTGCCCCTTGATACCACTCTGGACTGGCAATCGCTCCTTAGAGATCTTCCTACTAGGAATGAACTAAAGAGTCTTATAATAGAGGTCAAGGAAGCTTTTAGGGTGGAATCTGCTTCAATCCGGACGGAAATAAAGCATATAGGGGAGAGAGTTGATTCCATGGAAACGGCTCATGATCACACCAGGCAATATGTCTCATCCTTGCAAACGGCGGTGTCAACTCAAGCTAAACTCCTACGGGAGACCAGTCGCCAAATAGAGGACTTAGATAACAGAGGACGGAGGAATAATCTGAGAATAAGAGGAGTCCCGGAAGCCACAGGAGAAGAAAATGTGTTTCAGGTTCTGGGGGACATCTTCGGGTCTGTTCTGGGGGACTCGGGCCCGGCCAATATACAAATGGACAGAGCGCATAGAGCTCTTAAACCCAAGGGGTCTGCCTCGTTCCCACGTGATATTATTTGCTGCATCCATGATTTCCGACTTAAGGAGCAGATCATAATGAAGGCTAGACACCAGAAATCCCTTCAATATAAGGGTGCAACTATACAAATATTTCCTGATTTATCTTGGATAACTTTACAGAAACGCCGACACCTCAGGCCCCTGCTAGATATCTTGAAGGAACACTCTATTCCGTACCGGTGGGGTTTCCCCTTTACTCTACATGCCACAAGGAATGGACGCTCTGCAGCTCTCCGTACCTTTGAGGACCTCCCACTTTTTTGCTCCACACTAGAGATCCTGTCACCCAATCTCACTGACTGGGAATTAGAGGCCCCGCCCCCTGCCCCCCCGCCTGAGTGGCAGAGGGCACAACCAAAAAAGAAAAGGCCTCCTCAGCGGGATCCCAGGGAGATTCCTAGGGGTCGCACCTCACCACCTGCCACTTGACTCCCTGTGGACTGAGGGGAATTGTGTCCCTTCTGATTCTATTCTGGCCTTATCTTCTCTCCTGAGCCTGGTAGAGGGCTGAAATCTTAATAATCTCTATGGTTATATATACATATTGAATTATGGACATTTAGTCTAGTAATTAGATGCTATTTTCACGTAAACTTTTATTGCAGTTATTCAGAATTCTTTTGCATATTGTTATATGTCTTGCATACTATTTTACCACATTGGAAGGGTTGCCCCCCCTTATTAGCATTGGATGGCTCGGCGGGTACCTCTCTGCTGTTTTGTTTTTATCGTCTTTTATGAGGTTCCACGGACTCATCTTTGTTTTCTTAAGCAGCGAGTTCTCATGGTCCTGTTAGGGCTCATTACCTATCACTTGGTCCGTTTGACCTGATACCCTTGAGGTGTCTACCTATATAGAGAGTACTCACACTGATCTTTGATTGGTGGGATTACTGGTTCTATCATTAGTGTTCGATAGTATTGTTCACCTCCCCAGGGCGGTTACGCCTTGGTATTTAACAGATTTTTTTTTTTTTCTCTTTCATGTTGTTCTTTTTCTGTGTTGGTCTTGTGAACCCTCCTTGTCTCCCTCATGTCTTCTTCTGTCTTTTGATGATTACTTGGGATTGGCAGTGGTGCAATAGTGTTAGCAGCTACCAATGGGATTCCAATGATTAAGCTACATTCTATCAACGTCAAGGGCCTCAATTCTAATTTGAAAAGAAAACTCCTGCTTGGGGACCTCAGGGCCAGCAAATCCGATCTGGTATTTATACAAGAGACACACTTCAATAAGGTAGGACACTTTAATTTTCTGAAACATTTGTACCCTGTTTCCTATGTAGCGTCTCAGGATAGGAAAAAAGCGGGGGTGGCAATATTGATCTCGAATACTTGTCCCATACTGATAACAAACTCCATAGCGGATCCAGGGGGACGTTTTCTAATACTTGAGGGGACCCTGGGAGGATCCCCTATCTTGTTGTGCAATGTATACGCTCCCAATGTAGGTCAGTTGAAATTCCTGAGGCGATTATTGACTAAGCTGTCCCGATTCCCTCCGTCGGCGGTGCTTATTGGGGGGGACTTTAATCTGGTCTTTTCGGACGCTTATGATAAACTATCATTGAGACCTTTGGTGGGTGCTACAGCACAGCAGGTGTTATCGAGGGGATTTAGACAATTAATTCGCAAGTTTGGGTTGTTTGATTTGTGGAGGATTGCTCATCCAGCAGAGAAGGTTTTTACTTGTTTTTCTAATCCGCACCAGTCCCACTCCAGAATCGATTATGTTTTTGGAAATATTATAGCTTTAAGGATGATGGAGTCGGCGGATATTGGGGCCATAACATGGACAGACCATGCCCCAGTTAGTGTGGTACTTCGAGGTGCGAATTCCCCCACCCGGGTCTGTCATTGGAGGCTCAATGAGTCCCTTCTTAGGAACCCGTTGCATAGGGAAGAGTTGAGACACCACCTTACGGAATATTTTGAGATTAATAAAGGCTCAGTCACCTCCCCGGCAATACTTTGGGAAGCGCATAAGGCCGTGTTTAGGGGTAAGTGTATAGCGCTAGGCACCCGTCTCAAAAAGGATCGTCAAAGGAAATGGAATGAGTGTAGCATGGAACTCAGGAGGCTGGAGAGCAGTTTAGGGGAACGCCCGGATAAATCCACTTTGAGGCGCATTGTGTATTTAAGAGCTGAATTAAAGAGCATAGCGATGCATAGTGCGGAAAAGGCGCTAACCTTTACTAGGCAGAAATATTATGAGAGAGCTAATAAACCCCACACCCTCCTGGCCAGGATGCTGCGGGATGATAGAGTGCGCTTTAATCCACATGCTCTGCGTAACGCTGCAGGAGTACCGATTTACGATCCCAAATCTATAGCAGACATGTTTCATGAATATTTCACTAATCTCTACAATATCCCGGGTACCTTGCCCAGTGGGGAGGTGGATCGTCATAGGGTACTGACAGAATTTTTGACCGCAAGTGGTCTACCACGCCTTTCACCAGAGGCTTTGGATTCTCTAAATGCATTGATAACTGAGGAGGAGATTCTAGAAGCCGTTGGGAATCTACCCTCTGGGAAGGCACCGGGCCCGGATGGGCTCACTTATCTTTATTATCAGGTTTTTCAACCCCAGTTACTTCCAAATTTACTAACATTGTATAACTCCTTCTTGCAGGGCGCCACACCTCCTGACTCCATGTTGCACTCATATATTACTTTAATACCGAAATCGGGGGGGGGGGACCCTTTGGTATGCGGTAGTTATAGACCCATAGCTTTATTAAATGCTGATATGAAAATCTTTACAAAGATTTTGGCGTCTAGACTATCTGCTTATATGCCACGTCTGGTCCATAAGGATCAAGTGGGGTTCATCCCGTGCCGACAGGGTGGAGATAACACTAGGAGGGCCATTGATCTTATTGATATTGTAAATAGGAGAGGAGGTTGTATGCTCTTGTTAAGCCTTGATGCGGAGAAGGCCTTTGATCGCCTAAATTGGTCCTTCATGCTCCATATTTTGCAGGCATATGGGATCAATGGCCCCTTCCTTACTGCGCTCCGGGGGCTCTACTCTAACCCGTCGGCGTCCATTAGACTACCCCATGCCTTATCATCTAAAATAACAATTAAGAATGGAACTAGACAGGGCTGCCCCCTCTCCCCACTTTTATTTGCCCTATGCATTGAGCCCTTCGCTGCGGCAATTAGATTAGCGTCAGATATTAAGGGGGTCTTGGTAGGGGGTAGGGAATTTAAAATTTCGTTATACGCGGATGATGTCTTGTTAACGCTCACTGACCCAAGTACGACCTTGCCTAATCTCCACTCCCTTTTAAACAAATTTAGTGCCCTATCGGGTTACAAAGTAAGTACGGCAAAAACGGAGGCATTGCCTATCGGTATCCCGGGATCATTAGTTCATCATCTCAAGGCAAATTATAACTATAGGTGGAAAGAAGACACACTTAAGTACCTGGGGATTTTCTTGACTCCGTCTTTCTCTTCCCTGTATAAGCATAATTTTCCTAAATTTGATTGTTTTAGATAAAACAACTGTTGGGCCGGTGGAATAGACTAGCTTTAATCCCTATTTGGCCGTATCGCAGCCATTAAGATGTCGTTTGCCAAAATTTTAATTTTTCTATTTGAGTACGCTCCCAATCCCGGTACCACTAGCAACTTGAGATCCCTACAAGCTGACTTCATACATTTCATATGGGCTCGTCGGAGACATAGGATTCCTAGAAGTGTGCTACTAGCGGGGAAAAAGCATGGAGGGCTCTGTTCCAGACATTTTTAAATACTATTGGGGGGACGCAACTGAGGGTCATCCCGGCTTGGGGCGCAATTATATGCGTATACTAAGTGGATGGAGCTCGAAAAATTATGGTTTGGGTCCAATACACCCAACTCATTGTTTGGGCAACTACTAAAACTAAAATAGAAGTCCCATTGCTGCACTCCATGTCTCTGACTAGAGCTATTTGGCAGAAATGCTATGTTAAGTTTGGATTGTGTTCTAAAGCCTCTTCCATGACATCTTTCTTGTCCCACCCGCAGTTAGGAGGGGGTCAGATGGATGATAGATGGCGAACATGGTACCAGAACCAATTATTCTGCTTTGCTTTCATAGTGGATTCACGTACTTTAAAAATAAAACCCTTTCAGGAGCTACAAGCTCAGTACGGGTTACCATCCTCAGGCCTCTTCTCATATTTACAAATCAAACATTATATGGGCTCGGTGTTGGGTGCGGATGGGGTTTCTAAACCTTCCACTTTTGAACTGATCTGCCGAGCAGGTACTTCCACTAGGGGCCTGATATCGGCTATATATCAAATCCTGATATCACCTGGCCAGGAGTCACCGACACCGCATGCATATATGGCTAAGTGGGAGAGGTTCTTGGGATTGTCCTTGTCACGGGAGGAATGGCAAAGCATTTGGCGTCAGGCTTCTAGGTCCTCGGCCTCCATACAGAATAAAGAGAACCAATTTAAGTTATTGATGTACTGGTACCACACACCTGCCCTCTTGCACAGGTTGAATCCATCTCTCCCAGATATCTGTTGGCGGTGTGGGGAAACGGAGGCCGATGTCCCGCATGTGTTTTGGGCTTGTACTAAGATTGCCCCATTCTGGAGGCAGGTTCAGTTGCTGGCTTTTGAGGTCCTTCAGGTTTGGGTCCCCCTTACGCCCCAAAATTATATTTTGAACGTCCCATTCCCCTCTCTGGGCCGTGGGCGGGGTAGATTATTTCTATATATTGTAACTGCGGCCAAATGCTTGATCGCTAGACATTGGAAGCAGGCCCTTCCCCCCTCTAGGGAGGCTATATGTTTTCGTATTAAGGAGATCAGGGACATGGAGTATCTCACAGCCCTTAAAAATGATGAGTTGGAGTCTTTTGATGCGATATGGAAGCCCTGGGAGGACTACTGCACTTACCAGGAATTCTGATGCTGTATATTTGCTATATATACCTACACTGCGGATCTACTTCATTGGGTAAGTGTCTTTGCCCTTATGTGTCCTGTCTCGTCGGTCCCCCCATTGCGCAGCTCATACAGTATCTTTCTGAAAATGTATGAGTCATCACATTAATTTGTACGAATGGTGCACATCTTCAATGTTGTGAATAAGTGATGGTTATATATCGTGGTATACATTCTGTGCTGTCATATATATTTGTAGTGCATATGATATGTATTGTTGCTCTGATGTTTAAGTCTAAAAGTAATAAAAACACAGTTAAACAAAATAAAAGAAAACCACACTTTATGAATTTTTATCACAAATCAGCTCAGTTTTTAAATGCTATTTTCTATCTGTGGGATATTTGAAGGTAAATGGTGGTGTTATGGAAAGAAACCACACCCATATAAATAGTGTGGCAAAACTATAGCAATGTGGGGATCCCGCCGCCCGCCGCCTAGAATTTTGCTGGTCTTTTTACCTGGAAACAACATCTCGCAGTAATGAGATTTGAAGGACTTCTAAATGTATGAGTGAAGACCATGAGTCAGCATTTTTGGGGGACACTGTTATTATATTATTATATGTATTAATGTATTTTTTATTTTTACTTTGGTATTAATTTTTGGACAATAAACATATTACTTCAGCATAATAACCAAATTTTTTGGCAAAATTTTCTGGGATTGCCTTGGGCACGGCATTTACCCCAAGTCAACCCCAATTCAATATTCAGCTGCATTTCTTGGAGAGCTTTTAAAATTATTACAAATAAAAGGGAGGGATATTGCTTTTCGGTCTATCTTACATATGAATACCATGTTTTCTAAAAGAGATAGTGGGGGTCAGGGGTAACTGTAGCTTTTTCCCTTCCAGTAAAATGAATCTGGACATGTGACGCTGCTGTGTTAAAATAAATGATCACTTGTCCCCATTGAATATCAAACTTTACTTTGGTTTTATAATAAAATGCATTTATTTTGTAGTTTAGACCTAAAACACAATATCCCTTTTTATATATAGCGATTTTAAAGGATATAGCAAAAATGCAGATGAATTTTGAGTTGGGTGTTATCTTGGGGTGACTGCCGTACCCATGGCCATCCTAGGAAATTTTGCAAAACATTGGTTGTTATGCTGAAAATAATAGTTTTAAAGCACACAACTAATAGCACATACAATAAAATATACATATTAAATTTCATTCAAAATAGTGTTTCAAATGGTTGACTCACTGGCTTCCACTGATTTCTGGTGAAAATACAAAATGTGTGGCTTTTCTTTGTGTTTTGGTCAAAAACTGGCCACTCCATGTTACCTTTTGCTAATTAAAACTAGGTGTGTCTTGTTTTTATGCAAACATCAGCATAAAAATACAGCCTCCACCCCCGGACTGCAGTTACTGAAATAAAGGTATCATTCAAAGCCAAACAAAAGAATTGCTACATGTAAACAGCTGTCCACTCTTCTTACAGAGAGTGCATGTTTAAATTTTTCCATAAGCTTGTATTCCAGACTAACACTTATGCACTCCACCTTTTTATTTTCTGCAACCTTTGAAAAATCTGTTGAAATGCAAATTCACCCCAAGGGCCCGA